>VUQJ01032163.1:8920-26622 GCA_015108635.1 Andinoacara biseriatus | reverse complement strand
CCTCAGCTGATGGAGAGTTTTAAAAAGTTGGCCTGTTAAACCCAGGCCTTAAACATCTTATTTTACCCCATTTAATTAGCAAAATGATTTCCTAATATACGTTGCACCCCACCTCACCCCCCAGTGCCTCCTGGTCCTCCCAGTCCATGGATCGTGGACACTGGAAAGGACAGCGTTGTTGTGGCGTGGAAGCCCCCACTGTTCAATGGTGGCGGAGACATCCTGGGATATCACGTGGAGAAGGTATAAAAATCAGCACAGTAACCTCACTGAATTACAGTTTTAAGAGTAAAGACAGATGTGGGTCTTTTTTCGGGTATGGACCTGTAGGTTGTGAGACTTTTGTGATTTTGCCACAGGTTCTGATGGGAGAAAAAGACTGGACCCGCAGCACAGAGTTCAGGTGTAAAGAGCTGACGTACACGGTGACAGGCCTCACCGAGGGAGCTGATTATTACATCCGGGTCGTTGCAGTCAACGATGCAGGCCCAGGAGCTCCCGGTGTTACTGAACCTGTCACCGTCAAAGAGCCCCAAGGTACCAACAGTTTTATTCCTGGGCTCAGACACTCTTTTACCTATGCATGTTTAATCTGGGCCCGTGTTTGGAACTGCCTCAAAAAGCAGATTTTCTCCCAGTTCTGATTAACTGCGTGTGTCATGCAGAATCTCCTGCTGTGGATTTCGATGACTCTGTGAAGAACGGTGTCTTGATTAAAGCTGGCGAGTCTTTGAGGCTTCCTGCTGTGGTGACTGGTCGTCCCCAGCCAGAGGTCAAATGGGCCAAAGATGGGGCTGAAATCGACAAAGAGAGGATGATTGTAGAGACCGTGGGCAAGAACAGCACGCTGTTCATCAAGATGACTGTGAGGGCGGATCACGGACAGTACCAGATCACCGGCACCAACAGCAGTGGGACCAAGACTGCCGAGACCAGAGTGGATGTTATGGGTCAGTGCCACATAAATTCAAATAATTACATTAGGATTAAAGAAACTGCTCCGTTCTGAACTCACAGCATCACATTCAGTGAGTTTTTCTTTGCAATGCTTGTTCTGGTTTTTAAAGTAAAGAACTGACTTCAGATCAGGTCTGGCTGTTGAATCATGAATGATGTGACGACCGCACTGGTCTGTGTTCCTGTAGATGTCCCCGGGCCGGTGGTTGACCTGAAGGCGGTTACGGTGACCAAGAAGAACATCGTTCTCACCTGGTCTGACCCCGTGGATAACGGTGGCAGTGATATCATTGGCTACGAGGTGCTGAGGAAGGATGCCAATAAGAAGCTATTCCGCCAGCCCATTGAGACTGCGTCCTGCAAGTGTGACGTCCAAGGCCTGCTGGCTGGTGAGGAATATGATTTCAGAGTCGTTGCCAGGAACAAGTACGGTGATGGAATTCCATCAGACCTGGGTCCCATCTTGGCTGAGGATCCCAAAGGTAAACTTACCAAACACGCCTCTGTGCTGTTATCTGACATTTTATGGCCTGAGGATTTAGTGGAACTAATGGTTCAGCGGTGGCTAATTTTTTCAAAATGTTGCAGGTACTCCATCTGCCCCAGAGAAGCTGCGCTACACTGATAGAACCAGCAGCACCATCACTCTGGCCTGGCTGCCACCTCGCACTGACGGTGGCAGCCCCATCAGAGGATACTATGTGGAGAAGATGAGGTCTGACAGCACTGAGTTTGAAGTGGCCAACCGCAAGATCTTCACTGAGTGCTGTGGAACCATCGAGAACCTGTCGGAGGGCCAGGAATACGACTTCCGCGTCAAAGCCGTGAACGAGGTTGGAGAAGGCGAGCCATCCAAACCTATCAGCGCCAAGATCCAGGATGATGAAAGTAAGTTTAGGTCTTAATGTTAAGAAGAAACTTTGCGTTTGTCAGGCTGATAAAGATTTTGACGCTGATTTCTTAATTTTGCCGGCCAAAGTTTCTCCCAGTATCACAATCCTGAAGTTCATCAAGAGCAATGCCATCATTGTGAAGAAAGGCGCAGCCATTGACATCCCAGCAGAGGTGAGGGGACTCCCTCTGCCGACACTCCAGTGGATGAAGGATGACGTGGTGCTCGAGAAACCTGATGATGAGAAGATGACGATGGAGACGGAGGAGGTCAGAGCGAGTTCTAACTGTATATTTTCTCAGTGGAGCTTTTAGTTACACAATAAAGGTCGCAGGTGTTTATAGGACTGCATGTCGGGACGTACAGTTGTCCAGTTGTCTCGCTGTATCGCGTTCACTTATTGCAGCTTCACTGTATTCTGTATTGTGAAGTTTTCTCTATATCATGAATATCCTATGTAGGTATTTATATAACTCCCCATAACTATGTTTATCACTCGAAGAGCTCAGTTACACTTACGATTATGGCCCAGGGCGAAGATACTGCACTACCTGATGAAGCTGTAGTAAGAGGCTGGGGATGGTTTATAAAGCCTTAGTATATATAAATAATAAATATAACACAGCTGCTTTGTGGATTTTCACCTATGACGGATGTCTCTGGAATGTAACTTCTGACCCTTTCCACTTTGGATTTTGGGAATAGTTAAAACCTCAAATTAAATTGCTCCATCTTCAGGTAAACCGGACAACCATCAGGACGAAGATTGCCATTCCAGAAACCGTGAGGCCAGACAAAGGAAACTACAAGCTGGTGGCTGAAAACTGCTACGGGAAAGCTCAGCAGATCATCAAAGTTGAGATCCTCGGTAAGAACTAAAATCTTCAGGTCAGGCTTTAATGGCTGATATCTATGATCCACATTAAACATGAAGTATTTAAAAATCCTTTTTCACTAATTTAACCCCTCATTTTCAGACCGTCCTCTTCCTCCGAGGAACATTGTGGTCTCAGACATTAAAGCAGACTCATGCTACCTGACCTGGGACGCCCCAGAGGACAATGGAGGAAGTGAGATTAGTAACTACATTGTTGAGTGCAGAGACGCGAGCAAGAAAAAGTCAGACTTTGATGTTCTGACCATCAACCTCATTGACAGGAGACACGGGGTAAGACACAGAGACTGCACTCTTTGAATCATTAACTATGTTTCCAGGAACTACATTTAATTCTTATCAAAATCACAGACTACTCTTACAGTGATTCTGTCTTTACAAAAACCACGTGTACAATGAATGTCCTGCTTCAGGTGTACAAGCTGGACTTGAACGGTACCTACCAGTTCAGGATCAAAGCCGAAAACAAGTATGGCGTCAGTGACGGCTGTGAATCAGAGAAAGTCCAACTGAGGGATCCATTTGGCCTTCCCGGACCTCCTCGTAATCCAAAAATTATCGCTGCTACAGCATCCACAATGACTGTGACTTGGGATCCTCCTCTGGACAATGGTGGTTCCACCATCCAGGGCTATTGGCTGGAGAAGAGGGAACGTGGTGCTGTGTACTGGGGTCGTGTCAACCGAGCTCCGGTCACCAAACCGGCAGTGAAGGGCCTGCAGTACACCGTGCTGAAGCTCATACCAGGAACAGAGTACCAGTTCAGGATCGCAGCCTGTAATGCTGCAGGTCTTGGACCGCACAGCGAGGCCACAGAGTGCCGCTTCGCCGAGGATCCATGCAGTAAGTGACCTCCAGACCAGCTCTGCTAATCTGGGGTTATTCCAACAGTTTGTATGTTTAAAACTAATGTGTTTTAATATGTTACATTGAATATACAATATGTTACTTTCTTTTCTGAACTCTAATTTAGATTTTATGTGATTAAACTAAATATTGCAAAGAGTAAAATGCAGCAGGTGCCACGTGGTTTATAATACTGAGGAAGGCAGACCCCTCCACAGCCGTCTGTCAAACTAGGCGACTCACATGTAGATGGATAAACGGCATGAGCGAGATCCTGACACACACCCCCCCTCTCTTTTTTAGACCCCCCGAGCATACCCGGAACCCCTGAGGTTAAAGACAAGACCAAGAACAGCATCACTCTAACCTGGAGCCCACCCGACAAAGATGGTGGGAGCCCAATTAAGGGTTACATAATTGAGGTTCACGAGGAGGGCTCCCCTGATTGGAGGAGGGTCAATCCTGCTGATAAGCTCCACCCCTCCACTGAAATCACCATCCCTGACCTGAAGGAGGGCAAAAAGTGCAAGTTCAAGATTTATGCAGTGAACGCAGCAGGAAACTCAGAGCCTGCGAGGACTGGTGACATCCTGGTTCAGGACATTCTGAGTAAGAGCTACAAAGACCAACGATAACCTTTCTTTAATAGATATGCTTTTTACATAATATATATGTTTTTTCTCCAGTTGAGCCGACTGTGACTCTGGGTGTGAGCGCTCCCGACCTGCTGAACTGCAGAGCAAGAACCACCATTAAGATTCCTGCCACCATCACCGGCCGACCCATCCCCAAAGTCACCTGGACTTTCGATGGAACGGCTGAGACTGAGAAAAAGAACGATCTGCACACTCTGCCCGTTGACTCAGAGGTCAGACTTCCATATTTTCTGTCCAAATTAGATTTTGAAACATATCTAGTCTCCTTCGTTTCATGCATGAGTCCAAGAGGTTAACAGGTTTTGCAATGATGATGTTATGAGACAGCAAATAATCCAGAATCAGTTCTTTGTTTGTAAATTTGCTCCCAGTGTTTTAAGGAGTGGGTGAATTTTCTTTCTTAGATACACTCCACGGACACGACCTCGCTGATCGTGATCCCAGCCTGCCAACTGAACCACAGCGGCAGATACATCATCAACGCAGAGAGCCCTGCTGGACACAAAGTGGTCAAAGTCAGAGTCTCCGTCCTCGGTAAGGCTTTCAGACACAGACCGTTTTATCGTGTATGTTCGGTGTGAATGGTAAAGAGCAGGGTGGCATACATCTGGTGATGTGCTATAAAGTGTTTCATGATTGTAAGTAAATATGCAAATTTAAAACATGCCAGATTAGCACTTTAGAACACAGAGTCTCCTCATCATTAATTTATGGTTTGCGGGACCGCAGACCTGCCCGGACCTCCTCGAGACCTGAAGGTGAGCGATGTGACAAGAGGCACCTGCAGACTCACCTGGAAACCTCCAGAGTGTGACGGAGGAGAGAGGATTAAGAGCTACTACATTGAAAAGAAGACAGCGGAGGGCAAAGCATGGACCAAGGTACACGAATAACACACTTTACGCTCACACTAAAGTAACACATCGGTTTGCTCACATATATTTGGTGCTTATCCTGTTCTTCCAGGTAAACGCAGCCTGTGCTGCTCAGTCTTTGGTGGTCCCGGATCTGAATGAAGGCCAGGAGTACTTTTTCCGTATCCGTGCTGAGAATCGCTTTGGGTTTGGCCCCTACATCGCCACCATTGAAAGGACCAAAGCCAGAGATCCAATTCGTATGTGTGACTGTTTATTCATTATCTGCTCTGTCGGTTCTTGCTGCTTTTAACTGCTGTGGCTCATCAGACAGTTATTAGTATCCCATGATACCTGGTGCAGTTTTTACACAACTCACATATTAAACTAACACAAATGGATAGACGCTGATTAGAGGACATCTGTTCTGATTTTATATTGTGATGTTCAGCGTATATGCAGATGATACTGTCATACATACACAGTTCACAGTAGGCTGACCCGAACAAAGACCTAACAACAGGAAAATACCTCTGCAGAAATCTGTAATTTTCATTTGAGTTTACAGACTCTAGATTCACTTTTAAGCCAAATTCCAGCTATTTGTTAGACACAAAATCATAAATCTCAAATAATTATGTCACAAAAGAACGTTTTATATTGTGAATATGAAAAAATCGTGATAAGACTGAATTTATCAGCATGAGCAGTCCCCTCGATTAAACATGTCTCGACCTGTTTGTGATCTTTGATCCGTTACAGATCCTCCCGATCCTCCAACAAGGCTGAAGATCCAGAACGTTAGGAAAGGCACGGTAACTCTGACCTGGAAGGCTCCAAAGAACGATGGTGGTTCCCCTGTAACCCACTACAGTGTTGATCTGCTCTGCTGGGACAGCAGTGGCCAGAAGGAGTCCTGGAGGAGGTAAAACTTCACCCTTTAGTTTCTACTATTCAACACGAGAACACGTGTTCTTGACCTTCTCTGTTCATCTTTCTGACTACAAAACCTGAACCTGTCTGGAAGGAAGAGCACAAATTACCTTTTCGTTGTGCTGGCTTTAGGTGTTCGCTCCATTTAAACTGTCTTTGCTGTGTGCAGGTGCAACAGGAGAGACGTGGACACCACCAGCTTTATAGTGGAGGACCTTACAGAGGGAGATGAGTATGAGTTCAGGGTGGTGGCTCACAATGAAGTTGGAGCCAGCCGACCTTCGTCTACTGCTGGACCCATCGTCATGCAGGACCAGACCTGTAAGAGGACTTTAATGATGCAGGCAGTGATCAGGATGTTTAGGTTTGATTTACATGTTGTGCCAGTTCATCTCAGGCCTCCTTATATTGCAACATTCACCTCTGCACAGTCTATACTGTGTAATAATGACACACTTTAAAGAACTGTGAAGCAGATTGCAGCAAACATTGCCTGTCCACAGTTCACAGGAATCACAACTCCTACAGTATTGGTCAGATTTTACATTTGCACACAGTGATCACTGCTCGAGGCCACAGCTGTCATTTAAAGGGCGCGACTGATGGAGCGCAACTACATCATGTTCTGCTTTTAAATACAGCACAGGTAGAACTCAAGTCGCTATGTAATGACTGTAAATAACTTGTGGCCTGACATAACAAACACAATTAAAAAACAAGTAACTGTGTTATTATTTTAATTCGTCCTGCAGGTGCTCCGTCCATCGAGTTGAACGAGTTCATGGAGGTGGAGCAGGGCTCCGACATTAGCATTGTGGCCAAAATCCGTGGCTGTCCGTTCCCCACACTCACCTGGTACAAGGCCCCGCCCCACAAGTCTGACGACAAGGTGGAGGTTCAGTACGACGAGCACATAAACAAGATTGTGTCGGACGACAGCTGCACGCTGCTCATCCAGCAGGGCAAACGTCCCGACACTGGCCTGTACACACTGGTGGCTTCCAACAGTCTCGGCAAGACCTCCAAGGAGATGAGGCTCAACGTGCTTGGTACAAACACACAAAACGCACCACAAGAATTCTTATAGACTCAAATAAAGTCAGATTGATTTCAAGCAAGAGCTGTATGTTCCAAAAAAATTGTTTGGTTAACAGTGTTTCTGTTGTGATCAGTTTATCTAGGAAGCAACTGTATTAGATACACAGATTTAAAGTCTAAAATAGGCACACAAAAGTCACATTTAGGTTTTTATCCCATCTGTCCATCCGGGCATCCGTCCATGAGGTTTTAGACTTCTGTAGACTCCAAAACCATCAGCAGCTGAGCCATGAAAATTGGCATATATGTTGTTTGCTCTTCAACGATGAGCAGCACAGACGACTTTGTATCAAAGTGTCATTTTGTCAGAGTTGTCCCATGAAAAGATACTTAAATATCTGCAGAAATGTGAGGAGTGTACTCAGGGTCAGGGTCCAGCCGCCTGTTGAAGGGTTTCTCTTATGAAATATGGCTGTAATGTTATCCTGACTTCTACATTTGTTTCATATTTCCATTAATGGCGGGAGGACATCCCCATCGGTGACTGGTCTTGTATTTCTAACTTTAAATCTTAATTTTGATAACAGTCAGGCGTGTGCAGTGCTACTTACTATAAATTACTGCGATTACAGTCATCATTCACCAGAACGGTTTCCACAACATTACTCTGAATTTTTCTGTGCCTGCAGGTCGTCCTGGTGCGCCCTCCGCTCCCATTAAGTTTGAAGAGATCGGAGCTGAGAAGATCACCCTCTCCTGGCTGCCGCCAAAAGACGATGGTGGCTCCAAAGTCACAAACTACGTCATCTGGAGACGGGTGGCCAACAGAAAGACTTGGGTGCCTGTCACCAATGAGCCGAAAGAGCGGATCTGGACAGTGGAGAACCTGATGGAGGGACATGAGTACGTGTTCCGCATCATGGCACAGAACAAGTATGGGGTCGGAGAACCGCTGGACAGCGAGCCCGAAGTGGCCCGAAATTGCTACAGTGAGTTTAACCGTTTACTCAGCAGGAAAGAAAGCTTTGAAAACCATTAATGTATCAATTTAAAGTAAGTCAAGTTCTCAAGGAAGCCTCGTTTCTCATTTATGCCAACTTCACATGTAGTATTAATAATAATAATTCTCACAGCTTGTGTTGCACTCTGATGCTCAAAAACAACAGGAGGGTTTCTTATGGGTTGCTCATGAAAAAATATGTAACAGAAATCAATCTTTTAGTCATTCTTTGCCAATGATAGCGTTAAAAATAGGAAATGGTGAATTTAAGAAGTCACATGAAATATTTAAAAGTGAAAGTAAGGATTCAGAAAGTAAAAGACAGAAATGTGACCTGCATCAGGTCTCTGGCCTGAAGTAAACCAACAGTGTTGTGGTTATATGAACATACGTATTTTAATGTTCTACTGTCTGAAGCTATGGGTCTGTGCTCCTGCAGCTGTCCCTGGTCAGGTTGAGAAACCGACAGTTACCGGCATAAACATGGACTCCATGACCGTTAACTGGGAGGAACCCGAGGATGACGGCGGCTCCCCAATTACTGGCTACTGGCTGGAGCGCAAAGAGACAACTGGCAAACGCTGGACCCGTGTCACTCGGGACCCGATCCGTCCCATGGGCCTGGGCGAGACGTTCGTGGTGAGCGGACTGATTGAGGGATCCCAGTATCTGTTCAGAGTCTCTGCCATCAATGCCGCAGGGCCCGGACTTGCCAGCCCTCCCACAGACCCCGTCTTTGCCAGAGACCCTATCTGTAAGAATTACACTCTGAAATCACAATCGCTCACATGAGTTTTAAATACACAATGTTAACCATCTCTCTGTGTCTCCCTGTAGCCCCGCCCTCTCCTCCAACGCCAAAGGTTTCTGACTGGACAAAGTCTACAGTGGACCTGGAATGGATCCCTCCTCTAAAGGATGGAGGCTCCAAGATCCTTGGCTATTGGGTAGAGCACAAAGAGGAGGGCACTGAAGCCTGGGTCAAGGTAAAACAATCCTAATGACTTTAATGTTCACTGACTGGCACATGTGATGAGCACAAACTTAGGACTGTGGATAGCAGCAGCCAAATAACGTCATGAGGTTATATCCCCACCCCATCTTCATAAACTGCACCTTCTTAGCAAGCACAAAGCCTCAGTGATCTAATCGAATCAACCATTTAACGATTCATCTTTCTAATGATCCGCTCCATGTTTGTGTTTTTCAGGCCAAGGACACTGAAATCCGTGGCACCCGGTTTGTAATCACTGGTCTGAAGACTGGTGGTCAGTACAGGTTCAGAGTGATTGCCTTCAATGCTGCAGGTAACAGTGAGCCAGGAGAAGTCCCAGAGGTGCTTGAGGTCAATGACAGGATTGGTAAGTTAGTCTGCTAACCTTAGCCAAAAGTCTCCCTGCAGTTACCTTAAAAACCAATATTGAGTCGTGTTGGAATAGACTATTGAGTTTCTTCCTTCCAGTTGCACCTGAGGTTGATTTGGATGCCTCAGTGAAGGAGAGAATGGTGGTCCATGCTGGTGGCGTGATCCGAATCATCGCCTATGTGTCAGGCCAGCCATCGCCCGAGGTCACCTGGAGCAGAGATGGAGCTGCACTGCCTCTCGAGGCTAAAGTGGAGACGACAGCCATCAGCTCATCTCTCGTCATCAAACCTTGCATCAGGAAACACCTTGGGGTGTACGTCTTGACCGTCAAAAATGCTGGAGGAGAGAAGACAAAGAAAGTCACAGTGGAAGTTCTGGGTAGGACGCTTTTCTTATAAAAATAGAATTGTTAGAGATTTCAAACCCACAAAAATCTTATTTCTTTTTATTAAATTTGGTTGTGTCCTTCTCAGATGTCCCTGGGCCAGTAGGTATCCCCTTAGTTGCAGAGAACCTAAGCAGTGACTCCTGCAAGATCAACTGGTTCTTCCCCGACAACGATGGTGGCTCACCCATAAGCAACTTCATTATTGAGAAACGTGAAGCAGAGCGCCAGTCCTGGACCTCACTGTCCTACACCGCCAGCAGGCAAAATGCTGTGGCTCATGACCTCACACCTGGAAAGGCCTACTTCTTCAGAGTGGCTGCAGAGAACGCCATTGGTATCGGACCCTTTGTGGAGACTGCAGCTGAACTTGTCATCAAGGAACCAATCAGTGAGTTGAATTAAACATGGTGACCACTAGACTCTGGAGCTCTGAAAGTTGATAATGATCACTGCAGTAAAAAATGATTATTGGTTATTGGATCCACCCTAGATTAGAAATCTAAAAGCCATTAATCACTGAGTTCCTGTCTCCAGATGCAAAGAATGTTTGTGTGTTTGTTTCTTTTAGGTGTACCAGACCGTCCAGAGGAGCTGGAGGTCACCAAGGTCACCAAAGATTTGATCAGCGTCACATGGAAGGCACCCAAGTATGACGGAGGCTCCGAGATCATCATGTACATCCTGGAGGCACGCATGATTGGCAAAGACAAATTCACTAGGCTCACAAAGGAGATGCTGATGGACATGAAATACACCTATGATGGCCTGAGGGAGGGTGACACCTATGAGTTCAGGGTCATTGCTGTCAATGAGGTCGGTCCCAGCAAACCATCTTTCTGCACCAAACCAATCACCTGCAAGGATGAGCTGGGTGAGCTGCTTTCCATTACCGAATTAGCTCATTAATGGGCAGTGACTAAAGTTCAGTTAAACATGCCAGAATCATCAGCAAAAAACAAGAATAAAATAGAGAAAATGTATCAAGTCAGTGAATGATTTCTATGAGGAACAACACAAGATCTAAAACAGAACCCTGTGAGACACCATGATTATTTCTGTTATGTTTCACAGATTGTCTCCATTAGGTAATACAGTTTGCTCCAAAAGAACAGATTAGATTAGATTAGATTAGATTAGATTAGCTTTATTAATCCCTTTGGGAGGGTTCCGTCAGGGAAATTAAAGACAGTCATGGTGAAAACAAAGTTCACCTTCTTTTAATTCTAAGGATTTACGTATCCGGCCATAATAAAAATCATTTAGTGCTTACCAGGTCTTAGTACTGGGCAAACACAACCTGAGATGAACGGTAGACATATAATGTTTTTATTAAACAAATGACGATCTAAGACCAGGTGATTTTTATTATGTCATCATACATAAAACCTTAGAGTGTTTTCTTTTGTACTGTGACAGCAAGTACATTCATTATTATTGAAAGTAGTGACAATTTGTTGTCAACATCACATGAATTACACAATATTCATTTGAAAAAGTGGCAACAAGAAAGAAAAATAAACATTGAAACAAATGAGAGAATCTTTATTTTCCAGAGTCTACAGGTGTCTCTTGGACTATTTCTTACTCCCAATCAGACAAAATAGTAAAAACAGAAAAACCCAGAGCACCCTAAGTGTCTTACATAATCGGATATCGTTTTTGCAGAGCCTCCTACCATTGAGCTGGACTTCCGCGATAAGATCATCATCCGTGTGGGAGAGAGCTGCCTGCTGCAGGGCCGCTACACTGGTAAACCTTCTCCTTCCATCACGTGGTATCGTGATGACAAGGAGCTTAAGGCCGACAAACACATCATGTTCAAGAACACGCTAACCACCATGTCGCTGGGCCTGATGAAGGCAGAGCGAGAACATAGTGGCAGATACGTGGTTGTTGTAGAGAACAGCAGTGGATCCAGGAAGGGACTCTCCAACATCACGGTTGTTGGTATGTAATCAAAGATCTCAAAGAGATGGAGCAGCAAAATTACTGACTTAAATGGGAAGTTCTGCTTTACATTTATTGATGAAGAAGATTTACATACAGTCCTTCTAAGTAATGCAGGGAATGTGTGTCTCTTCATTCTGCCCTCCAGACCGTCCGACTCCTCCTGTTGGCCCAGTGGTGTTTGATGAGGTTCACAGGGAATACATGGTGATCTCCTGGAAGCCTCCCCTCGATAGTGGTGGTGTTGATGTCTCTAATTATATAATTGAGAAAAGAGATGTCAACAGAGACACTTGGACCACAGTAACGTCTGCCACAACCAAGACCACATGCAAAGTAGGTTGAGCTGCCTTTGGTGATGTTTCCAAAGGATTTGCTGCAGTTCAGACAAGCTTACATGTTGTTGTTTTCTTCTCCCAGATCCCCAAGCTGACAGAGGGCAGGGAGTACATAATGAGAATCTCTGCTGAGAACATGTATGGTATCAGTGACCCTCTGGAGTCTGAGGAGATGAGAGCCAAAGATCTCTTCAGTATGTTCTTACAGCACTCAGGATTACATTTTTTCTGTGTTCCAGCTTTGGATGCTGTACAAATTAGCCATCAGAAAAAACTTTATTTTAAGCTAGTCAGGAAAATATTTTATTTTGTTCTCAAGGCCACACTAAATAGCAGTGATCAGAGTCAGACTTCCTTCCATAAATGTATGTTTACTGCCTCCCTGCAGGAGTCCCCGAAGCCCCAGAAATGCCAACAGTCAGGGAGGTGTACGCCACCAATGCCCTAGTGCTGTGGAACCGACCTCGTGATGGCGGAAAGCCCATCACTAACTACATCCTGGAGAAGAAAGAGACCACAGCCAAGAGGTGGTCCCGAGTCACCAGAGACCCCCTGTACCCGGCCACTCAGTACAGAGTCCAGGATCTATTGGAGGGCTGCGAGTATGAATTCAGGGTGATGGCTGAAAACGAGCTAGGAATCGGAGATCCCAGTGTCCCCTCCAAGCCCATACTTGCCAAGGATCCCATTGGTTAGTGTTTCAAAGGCATTAAAATATTTCCAAAAACAGTACAAAACCAGGGCATTCCTTGGGCATAAAAAGTGCCTTCTGTGTAGCTAAATTAAAAAATATTTTAGGCTCCGTCTTCTCTACTAGGATTAAGAAAGCGTTTCAGATTTTTTGTTGCTCATATAAATAACCTCTTTTGCTCCCAGTGCAACCCAGCCCCCCTGTGACCCCTGAGATCTATGATAAGACCAAGGACTCTGTCAGTCTGAAGTGGAAGTTGCCACGCCACGATGGGAGGGGACGGATCTTCGGATACCTTGTCGAATATCAGAAGCCTGGTGCCATAGAGTGGATTCAAGCCAACGAAACCCCAGAGCAGTGCCCTGACCTCCACTATGTGGTGACGGGGCTGAGTGAAGGACAGCAGTACCAGTTCAGGATTTTCACTGTGAATGCTGCTGGCAAATCGGATCCTGCCTATGTCAAAGACATCATCACAGTCCACGACAGACTCGGTAACTGAATCAGTTACACTTGTTTTTTGTGTTTGAACAACTATGTTTTAAATACAGAAACAAAAAGATAAAGATTCAAAAACAAATATATTTAATTGTAGCTACTATTTGTCCCCACATGATACCACAAAATGTAAGTACAGTTGGTGGTCCCTGAATAGCCAAAAATATGTCTGTATAACTTTTTTTCCATTTTCCTCCACAGAGGAACCAGAGTTGCTGCTGCATGCCAACATGGCACGCGACCACCTGGCCATGCTGGGCACTGATATCACCCTGAGTGCCACCATCAAAGGTGTGCCAACACCCACTGTCAGCTGGAAGAAGAACGATGGAGACGTTCCTGCTCACATCACGGTTGCCGTTACCGCCACTGGCAGCAAACTCTTCATTCCCAAGTGTGTCCGTGCCGACTCTGGCAGCTTCACCATCACCGCTGAGAATGCTGCTGGAAAGAAGTCAGCAACTGTTGCTGTACTTGTGCTGAGTAAGTTAATTTTGCGCCAACACAATGACTTATGGAGTTCAGAATATATTTCACTTTTACTGGACCACACTTTTGTTTCCAATAGACAAACCTTCACCTCCCAGGGACTTGGTGATCTCTGAAGTGACCAGTGAGTCCGCCTACCTGACATGGAAGGCTCCAGAGGACAACGGTGGTGCCGTCATCTCGCATTATATTGTGCAGAAGAAGGATGTGGCTGCAGAGCAGTGGGTGCCTGTTGCTGCAGCCAATAAGAAACTGAGTCTGATGGCCATGTACCTGATGGAAGGAATCCAGTACTTGTTCAGGGTAGCAGCCGAGAATCAGTTTGGCAGGAGCGATTTTGTTGTGACCAAAACACCCATCAAGGCTGTGGATCCTCTGTGTAAGTGAACGTCATAACCGTATGATGTGGTCTACTTTTACACACTGACTTTAATCAAGGTTCTTCTGCTAGTTTTGTGAATTGCATTGATAGTTGTATGCTATGCCATCTTTAAAACATTAACTGTAAATATACACATTTGAAGTCCATCAATATAAAGCAATTCATGTGCTCGTTCTTGGATACCTTCAGATCCTCCCGGCCCACCCAAAAACCTGCACCACACTGATGCAGAAAAGACAGAGGTTTGGCTGGCATGGGAGTGGCCTGACCGTACAGGGGGAAGTGAAATTACTGGCTTTATTGTGGAGCACCAGGAAGAGGGTCAGACTGACTGGGTCACCTTCAAGACTGTGAGCAACAATCACACCCATGTCACGGGTCTAGAGGAGGGCAAGACTTACCGCTTCAGGGTCAAAGCTCGGAATGCCATTGGCGTGAGCCGTCCTGACACCAGTGTCCCTGTCACATGTCAGGAGAAAACATGTAAGACACATAATTTTATGAGGCTGTTTCTCATTGTAAACGCTTTTCGTGTTCTTATTAACAGGCTGAAATGATCCTAATATTTCTGCTGTGTTACTTCCTTTCAGTGGCACCTACTATTGAAGTTGATGTAAAGCTGATTGAGGGTCTCATTGTTAAAGCTGGCAGTACTATTGCTCTTCCAGCCAAGATGACAGGCATCCCTCTTCCCACTGCTAAATGGATGACTGACGGCAAGGAGATCCCATCTGAGGGCCGCTATCACATTAAGACTGCTGAATCCACGACCACCCTCAGCATCCCTGAGTGCCAGAGAGGAGACACCGGAGAGTACCTACTCACTGTGTCAAATCCCGCAGGCAGCAAAACTGTTGCCCTTCATGTAACAGTGCTGGATCTTCCAGGTCCACCTATCGGACCCATTAATATCTTGGAGGTCACCCCTGATTACATGATGATCCAATGGAGAGCTCCAAAGGATGATGGTGGCACACCTATCACCAACTACGTGGTGGAAAAGAAGGATGTGAAAAAGCCATGGGAGCCTTGGTCTGTGGTTAGCTCCAGTGGCACAGTCACGAGAGCCAAGGTGTCAAGGCTGGAGAAGGGCCGTGAGTACATTGTCCGTGTGCGTGCGGAGAACAAGATTGGTATCGGTGCTCCACTTGAGAGTCCTCCGACTATTGCCAAACACATGTTCAACCCGCCTGGCCCACCAGGCCCACCAGAATGTTCTGATATCACAGAGAATGCTGTAACAGTGTCGTGGAGCCTGCCTGACTATGATGGAGGAAGTCCAATCAGCGGCTATGTGGTTGAACGCAGAGAAATGACAGGAAAGTGGATCCGTGTCAACAAAACACCTGTTCTGGACCTCAGATACAGAGTCTCTGGCCTATTTGAAGGCAACACTTATGAGTTCAGAGTATTTGCAGAAAACATTGCTGGTATCAGCGAGCCATCTCTTACCTCTGATCCCATAAAGGCTACTCGAGCCATCACCAAACCTGGCCCTCCTGGTAATCTTAAACTGAAGGACTGGAGTAAGTCCCATGCTGACATCTGCTGGACCAAGCCTACCAGAGATGGAGGCAGTCCCATTCTGGGGTATGTAATTGAGGCTCAGAAGTCAGGAAGTGCCCAGTGGGACAGAATCAACAAAGACCTCATCAAGATATGTGCCTACAGAGTGCCAGGCCTCATTGAAGGACTGGAATACAGAATACGCGTCAGAGCCACCAATAAGGTTGGAGACAGTGAACCCAGGGAGCTGCCTCAGACTATCTTAGCAAAGGACATCCTGGTACCACCTGAAGTAGTTGTTGACGTGTCCTGCCGTGACTCTGTGACAGTCAGAGCAGGACAGATCATCAGTTTCATCACTAGAGTCAAAGGCAGACCAGATCCAGAGATCACATGGACCAAGGATGCCAGAGCTTTGTCCAGGGATAAGCGCACAGAGGTGAACAACAACTACCCAGTGTGTGAACTGGTCATCAATGATGCAGTCAGATCAGACTATGGAAAATATGCTATTGTAGCTAAGAACAGCAGTGGGCAGGCACAGGCTACCATTCTTGTCAATGTCCTAGACACACCAGGAGCTTGCCAGAATCTAAAAGTGGCTTATGTGACAAAGAAATCTTGCATGGTGTCCTGGGAGAACCCTGAAGACAATGGAGGAACTGAGATCACTCAGTACATTATTGAGTGCCGTCAGCCTAGCCAGAGGGGATGGACGGTGGTTTCCAGTGACTGCACCAAGCGCCTGATAAAGGCTCCTCTTACAGAGGGTTGTGAATATTTCTTCCGGGTCAGTGCAGAGAACAAGATTGGAACTGGTCCACCTACTGAGACCAAGACACCTGTACTGGCAGTTGATCCCATTGAGAAACCTGGTGAACCCATTGACTTCCATATAGCTGAGATAGGCAAGACCTTCTGCTTTCTCAAGTGGAAGAAGCCAGACTATGATGGTGGTAGCCGTAACCTGGGTTATCATATTGAAAAGAAACCAAAGGAGGCTGATGAGTGGGAGAGGCTTCACAAGGGTGCCATCAAGGAAACTTACTTCATGGCTGACAGATGCATTGAAAACCAGATATACCAGTTTAGAGTTCAGACTAAGAATGAGGGAGGTGAAAGCAACTGGGTTACCACAGCTGAAGTCATGGTGAAGGAACAGCTAGTGGTGCCTGAGATCAAGATAAAACTGGATGGAGCCCTTGTAGTAAAAGCAGGAGACTCCATTCCTATAGAGGCAACAGTGATGGGCAAACCCCAGCCTGATATCAAATGGACCAAGGATGAAAGTGCAGAGGAGATTAAGAAGGGCCCCAGGCTTCAGATCGAAACTGGTGCAGACTTTTCTAAACTTCTCCTGACTGGAGCCAGGCGCACTGACAGCGGCAAATATATTGTTACAGCTTCAAACAGTGCAGGAACCTGTTCTGCTCATGCTAAGGTCGTTGTACTCGATAGACCTGGCCCCATCAGGGATCTCAAGGTGTCAGATATCACTATTGACAGGTGCAATCTGGCCTGGGAAGTCCCAGAGGATGATGGCGGCTGTGATATCTACAACTACATAATTGAGAAATGTGAGACCAAGAGGGGAGTCTGGTCTGTCCACTCCAATGCTGTCATCACCAACAAAGCTAAAATTACCCGTCTTATTGAGGGTAATGAGTATATGTTCAGAGTTAGAGCTGAAAATAAGATGGGTCCTGGACCAGCTGTACAGAGTAATGCCATTGTTGCTGGAACCCAGTTCAGTGTGCCTGGTATTCCAGATGCACCAGAGGTCACCAAGATCGCCAAGGAGGAGATGACTGTTGAGTGGTTAGAGCCAGAGAAGGATGGTGGAAAGCCAATCATAGGATATCTGCTGGAGAAGACAGAGGAGCATGCAGTTAGGTGGACTCCTGTCAACAAGGATCCAATTCCTGGGACTCGTTTCACAGTGACTGGACTCCTTCCCCTCCATGATTACCAATACAGAGTTAAGGCAGTGAATGAAATTGGCATTGGCAACCCAAGCAAGGCTTCA
>VUQJ01032150.1:0-13396 GCA_015108635.1 Andinoacara biseriatus | reverse complement strand
CACCTACACACACACACACACACACACACACACACACACACATACACATATATATATATATATATATATATATATATATATATATTTTTTTTTTTTTTTTTTTTTTTTTTTTTTTTTTTTTTTTTTTTATTTTTTTTTTTTTTTTTTTTTTTTTTACAACAACAAAAAAAACAGTATGCTTGTGAAATGACTAGTCCTTCCTCTCCTCTCCACAGTCGTCCTTCTGGATCCGAACCCATTCCCAAGTCTCGAATCTCAGAGCTTCCTCCCATTAATGTGGACCACATTGGAGGTTACCGCCTTGCTGCAGCTACTTTTGCTGGTGTGGAGAATAAATTTGGACTCCACCTTCCTAAATTTAAGTCCTCTGGTGTGGCTTCCATACATCACTCATCTCAAGCACCGTAGAGGTCTCAATTTCCATATCATTTTGTCATCCCTCTCCTCCACCACCAGGAGCCAGACACTCAGATAGACACACAAATGAAGCACACAGATAACACACACTCCACAAATACAGGCCATTGACTTAGGAACAAATAACACCAGCCCGTTACCCTCTTCAGGGCAAAAGGTGTGCTCCAGTGGTCACTAGCCAGCCATAGAGGTGGAGAGCTGCCTGCAGCTGTGTACAACAGAGCAGACAGCGATGGGGACCAGAATCTGACTGTGTTGAATCTTCAGTGGCTGTGCGCTCCTGGCTGCTCCATCCTTTCTGTTCTTCTCAAAGTGGAGCCTTGGCCACTCCTGTTTCATGATATGATTTTCATTTTGTTTTCTGTCTGATACTCAGTATGAGTAGGACTTCTCTTATTGGACAGCAGGCATAGAAAATATTAGCTTGATCTGCACGGTATGTGGGGCTTCACACTCAGCCTGTCTTTATTCGGGAGGCTTCTTACTGTACATATTGTATAACTGTACTGAGAAGATGTTACAATACAGAGGTCCATAACATTCAGTCAACATTGTGATTCACTAACTGTAATGTTATGGGATTGTGGGCCCTTGTCTCTGAGAATCACTCTTACTGATGTACAGAACTTTTCAAGTAAGTGTTTTCTTGATTAAAAAGAATCATGAGCAGAGAATTAGTTATTAATAAATTAAGTGTATCTCATTTGAGTCATTGTATTTTAATGAAATAAATCACCCATATGGTTTTAATTTTACTAGTATGTCTCAAATTTTATTCCAGTGGGCAAGTGCAACCATCAATTCTATCAGGAACAATAATGGAGAATAATACAGTACAAGTAGTTTAAGCAGAACACTGATCTTATTTAACATAGGTGTGGTTGCTTCAGTGTGTTTAAGCTCTTTTTTAATGTTAAACTGACATTTCTACTAACTTTGTGAGGCTGGATGTTGAATCCATCAATCATGGAGGGAATGAGAAACTGGATGGAAAAGCAAAATAAAATACTCCCATTCTGTGTTTAAGTTAGTTTCCAACCTTTGCTTCACAACTTAATTTAAAACTTTAGTTTATTTAGCTCTTCTTTTTAAAGAGCATGTGTCAGGGAAATGTTTCCAATAACATTAACCTTTGGTACAGGAAAAAAAGCATCACTTTTTGACTGTACTAGTGTCAATAAGTTCAAGCCAAGCACAGTAGTATTAGATCTTTGCCTGTTCAAAAAGCTTGTAGTGCTAATTTCAGGATTGTACAATTCAAACTCTTAGTACAAAGCAGCATTTTTAAAATGATACACAATATTTAAATAAGTACAACCACCATGATAAATATTAAATATTGTAGTGGTTAAAATGTAAGAATGACACGCTTCTGCACAGGCTGTGTGTGTGTGTGTGTGTGTGTGTGTGTGAGTGTGACAGAGCGCATTAGCTGTTTTAATGATCAAATTCAAGTAGTATTCCGGATCAAAGGGGTCGAGTTTTCATTCTTTTGAAACTTTGCCGGCTGTGCACAAGTGTGTCTGGAAAACATGTAAAAACACTCAAACGGTAATAAAAAGGTGCAAGTACAAAGGTTTGCATATTTAAAAAAAGAGCTGAGTCTGGTGAGGCCTCAGGAGAAGAGCAGTTTTCGGAGCCCTGAGGATGTTATCAAAGCTAGAAGTTCAGAGTGGACAGCCACGCCTATGCTGAAAATCACTTTCCTCTATTGCTCTAAGCTGAACTTTCAACAACTTGCTCTGGTTTCTGTACTACAACTACTACACCTGACATTCATTGTTCCTACAAATGTACTCTAAAACTCTTAAAGAGGCATTCAAAGACACATCTAAAGCTGCCACTTCTATTCATTCTAGCTCTGCACATCTCCTCAGGCCAACATGAAGAAGATGGAAAAGCTGGCAACCAGAGAGAGGCAAGTGCAGCTCCTCTGGCAGTATTGTGTAATGTGCTATAGGTGTATAGTAGACTGGAGAGAGGACTTTAGGAGCATTTAAGTGTGGTGGGGTGCAACATCACACGTTGGCCAGTTCTTCAGCTTCATCTCGGTTCTCATTGATCTCAGCCAGCGTCCTGACGAAGCGCGTCCACTCATCTGCCTTAGGAACGCAGATTTGCTGCAGGAAGACAGATCCATGTCAACGCAGGGGTTGGTGGGGGAAAAAACAACTGACATTGCATACAAAAATAACTCTCACCTCGCCTACATCGTAGACCTGAACCTGTCCCTCTGAATCCCCAGTGGCAATCTCCTTTCCAGTGTGAGACCATCTGACACGGTTCAGTGCTGGAGCCCCATCCACATACACACTAGCAGTTGGAACCTAAAATACACACACAAGCTTACAAAGAAGCAGATACATACTTGGAGTGCTTTGTAAAAGCCATGCATTGCATTCTCTTTAAAGTATGAAGTCAATTCTGTTACAGAGGTAAGAAATTCTGTGCATCGTGTGTGCATACTTCAGTATCATTGTTGAGGTTCCACAAGTCCAGACGTCCAGCTAGGTCCACACAAGCAAATAGAGCAGGATGCGTTGGCGACCACATTGCATCATAGACGTAGTCACAGCTGTCTTCGAATGAGTACAATGGACGGGTACTCTACAGCGGAAAGCGTGGATTTAAAGAAAGAAAACAATCAATTTTTGTTTGGAAAATTTGAATCATGGAGCACTTGTGTTGTCCTGGTATGTCTCACCTTAGTGCTCCAGAGTTTGACGGTCCAGTCAAAAGAGGACGAGATGAAGAGGTGAGAGAAATCGACAGGTCCTCCAGCGCTGTGGCAGCTCAGCCCGGTAACTGGACCATGGTGACCTTCAAACACTTCAGTGATGCCTGCCTTACTGTAACACACACAACTCTACTACATGACCCTTGAACCCAAACATCTAACTCTTCACACTCTCCCTTAATGTGTGGCCCAGAATTCGGATTTTATCAACGACAGACTTTTTGAGCATTCTTACCTGCCGTGGCGACAGGCGGTGTAGACGGAGCCATCCTCGCTCCCCACCACAAAGTTGTTAACATCACCCAGAGGAAAAGCCATGGAGGTGACAGCGACTGCTTTGCTCTGTTTGAACACCAGCTCCAGACTGTCCTGCAGGGAAAACACACGTAGCCTCAGACAAAACAGCTCATATTTATGTCTGCATGCCTGTACATGCATCCATACATCATGCGTACCTGTGGCTGGGAGAGCATATCGAGGCTCCAGGAGCACATCTTGCCATCAGTGGAAATGCTGATCAGGTTGTTGGCGTTTTGAGTTCCTACCACGTTCACACAGTAGACTGGGTGCTGCACACAGTGGCACACAGTCAATACAACATTAAATAATGCAGGAAAAAAACTTAGTGTGTGTAGACAATGAAGGATTGTGTGCTCCAGTGGATTACTGTGTGTGCAGCTGCAGAAAGGGGAGTTCTCTGCACAGGGGTGCGCTTGTTGCTCCTGTTGTCCCATAATACTATCTGTCCTGAATATGTTCCACCCACCACAAGGTTGGGGTGAAACTTTGCAAAGCCCGCTGACATCACTTCAGACTGGGGAGAGATGACAATAATCTCTTAAGTATTTCCTATTCCATGTGGGAAAATTCTCACAAGATATCTTTAACTGAGAGGCTTGCTGTACTTGAAATTCATCTTTTACCTGGCAGTGGAAGATGTATTCAGGAGTGGGCTTCTTATACTTCATGTTCCAGACCAGTGCCACACCATCAGGCTCATGTGGAGCGTCCTCGTTGTTGTTATATGAGGCCACCAGCAGCTCCGGATACTAAGAAAAATACAGCAGCCATTAGCAGGCACAGACAAGAAGCAATGGTGCCTAGTAAGTTACTTCTCAGATGTAAGCCTCTGCGTATGTGGGGGAGTCTGTTGCTGTTACAGACACATCTGAACCTGTCCTACCTGAGGTGACCAGTCGAGACAGGTGACAACTCTGTTTTTAGTCCAGCGCTCATCTGCAAACTGTCTGTTCAGAACCAGCTTTGCACCAGCCTGCAAGTCACTGAAGGTGACACGTGGAAATGACATCACCGCTTCCTTGCATCTAGTTACCATTTCATTTGTATTTCCTGCATTTATACTTTTTTTTGTCATGTGCCTCACCCCTCTTTATCCTCTAGATCTCTGCCGCTGTAATCGAAGCAGACATCCACCTGCTCAGCCAGAGCTCTCTCCACAATTCTGCTGCCGCGCTCAAAAAACGACAAGAAATCATCGGAGTGCAGCACCTGCAGCTTTTCCTCCTCTGTCAGCTCCTTGGGGGTGTCTATGGATTTAACGGAAGACGAGTAAATCCTGATCGTAAACGCAGACATCTTCTTTGCTTTTTTCAGTTATTTAGAAAATAAGTGGTATGGAAAGAGTAGAAAAAGGCACTAAAAGTATAAATGTTTAAATCGTTTTTCCCACCAGCAGTGTTAACAGCCAGGGCACACAAAGTTTACATGCTACAAAGGTCTGTCCTTACCATCCTGCTGCTGTTCACCCTGCTCATCTTTGTCCTCCTGGTTGTCCTCTGCTGGTGGAGGAGCACTTATCTCCTCATCCTCTTCCTCATCTGGAAAACACAGATGCAGATTATTTCCCTCCCCACTACTCAGTTTTGATTCAGCTGGGGTGAAATTTGGGGAAATTGTTTCTTTACCTGCTTTTTGATCAGTGTGTGTCATTGTGTCCGTGGCTGTCTGCGTTTCTTTGGAGTACGACACCATTTCCTTCGGTAGAAAGTCCACCTGGGTCACTTTAGACATGCCTAGCCTCACAGCTCCTCGTCTACACATACATTGTGGAAATAAACAGATGCATACACGTGTTTGCAGTATGAAAGAGAAGTTAATGCAATTTTTCACATGTAAAGACATAAATAATGATATATGCATGGACATATTTGGACAAATCTAAGATGAAACCACAAAAAAAAACCAACAACAACACACAATTAAAGTTGGAAGGCAAGCTAAAGGAGAGAGGAGGTGCAGTACCCCATCAGCTCAGAGTCGGAGTGGAGTTGCAGAGTAGAGGGGTCAGGATCCCAATGCAATGTCCTTATACAGCCAAACCATCAGATATGATTAGTAAGAGACAGAGAAAAAGGAGGAGAACAACAGGAGGATGAAACAAAACACAGAAGACAGACAAAGGATGAGCCATATAGGAGATGTTAAAGATGGGAAATATGGCAAAAGGAAAGCAAGAAAGACACAGAGAAAAGTGCGTGTTAATTAAAAAACATCAGCGTGCTGGTGAAAAGGCAAAGAGTAGACAGGTCAGAATTCATCAAAGTACAATAAACTTGTTAATACACACACACACACACACACACATTTAGCATGCACTTAATGCACATTTAACTGACTAAATCACATAAGAAAGAATGAGAATAAACAACTAATCCCCATCTCTCTCACTCTCTCTCTCTCTGACCTTGGTCCTGCGTTTCCATCGCCAGAATCTTGACTTCCTGCATCGCTGCCGACAGATTTGTTGGAGGGAGACATTGGGGCAGGGACTAGGTAGTGAAACAGACATGTATCTTCTGTTACTACCCTCAGGGCCTGAGCTGCAAATGTGTGTGTGTGTGTGTGTGTGTGTGTACATGTGTGTGTTTGTCAGAGGGTGATTGACAGGTGGGTGAGTGAGGGAGATAGCAAGTGAGGAAGTCAGTGAATGAGGGAAGGGACCGAGGTACAGAAGAAGTGTGTGAATGAGTGGGTGAATGCATGCAGTGAAGAGGACAAAACACAAAAGGACAGACAAAGGGGGAGAGAAAAGAGAATGAAAATAAATGGTGGGCAGGTTTTAGGTGTCATGCAAAAAACATGTAAAACATCCACATATTGTGTTATGGAGAAAGCGATGAGCGTGAGACTGAGCCAAACCAGAGAGTTAAGAGAGATCTGTGGAAACGCTGCAAATACATCAACCAAATGAGCAGAAAGTTATGGCAGATAAGTGAAGGTGAACGTTAAAAACAGGAGCGTGCTGGCAGTGTGGGTTTACCGTGGGGTACATCGGGGGTGATGCCAACGCTCTGCAGCAGAGCCTCTGCCTCCCTCCTCTTCCTCTCCAGATCCGAATCTTCATGGCCAGCTGAAGATCCACCTGCTGCCTCACCTCCACGCTTAGTGTCTCCCTACAGAGAATGGCACACAAGCAAATTCAGTCTCACAGTGTGACTGCTGAACTGACTTTCTATGAAAATATATCATCAGCCTAATAGCATAATTGCCTAAATCATATTTTGAGATACCTACCTTATTCTACTCTGCTAACAGTGTAGAATAATTTAGCTAGATATCTTAAATTTGGCCAAAATATGACTTAGGCAATTATGCTAGTAGGCTAACGATATGCAATAGTTTCTGATCACACACATCCTTCTTTTTCTTCTCTTCCTCTTTTCTCTTCTTTTCCTCTCGAATCTGAGCAATCCGTTGCTTCTTCCTTTCCAGTTCAGCCTTAAGCTCACTCTTGTCAGACATCCTGCAGGAGGGAACAGGTCATAACCAGATAACAAATGACTTGTTCACAAATATCAGTTAAACCGATTTTCATTTATTGAGAGCAACAATGACTCAGACCTTGACTAGTTCAAAGGGTGTTGAGTAGGGCTTCAATGTTTTTTTTAATTTATACCAATCAATAAATGAAAATTTAAAAAGTAAAGATGAGACTTCCTTCTTAGTGTTAAAAATCCTGTTTCATTCCTCAAGCCCTTTTTCTAGTATTGTCTTCCTTTTTTTTTTACATGCAGTCTATCATATACAATTACATGCTAATTACATGTATTGCAGGCTAGCTTTATTGTTAATCCATGTAATGAAAGCACTTTTGGGGCATTTTCTATTGCTTACATAAATCAAAATAATATGAGCTTCCCCTTTAATTTTTATGAACTTCACGCATGACTGCAACAGCTGTTTAACCTGAGATTTGTGCAGGGTTAGAGTAGCCGTGGGCCTGTCACACTGGTAACATGTGAACACCAGCCAGCTGCTGATAACAATGTTCTCTTTATCTCTTTTCTCCATAATGGCCGACTTTCCATAAATACAGAAACCAAACAAAAAGACAGAGATTGATTCCTATAGTCATAATTAATAAAAAAAAAATATTAATAGTTATACGTTTTTAAAATTTCTCATATAAGGGTGTTAAAACTAAAAATCAGAGCTAGCAGCGTTTAAAACAACGTGCACACAAAAACGCCACTGTGTCCAAAACCAAACATATTCACTTCCTCGGTGACCACAGCTGAGATGCTCAACACCACCGCTCCACCCAACTGCAGGATCAAACACAACATTAGCTGCTGCGTCCCCCTTTCATCTCACTCCTTAATCATTAACTGCTAACTTTGCTTATTCTTCAGGGTGTTAAGGTTTCCATGCAGGCTGGCGTTTGTCAAATGTGTTTCTAATCCAATAAACTGCTGTGCTGTCAACACAGGCGGCTAGCTGTGCTAACATGCTAATCTCCACAGCAGCCGGCAGGCCCACTGTTACAATGAAGCGGCTAACGAAAACATCCCGTTCAACGAGCGGTCAGGCTTTTCTGCCCTGTGTCCCTGCACACGTGTTAAAATAGCATGGTTATAAGAGTATAATAACGTACTTGATGTCAGAAGACAGATTTACGTAGAAAGACGACAAAAGAATCCAGTTTGTTGGACGTTAATTGTGAGTGGAGGTGATGGAGACGGAGAATGATGATGCTGGAAGAGACAGCAGCGCTTAGCTCTTCTTCTATAGGGGTGGACACATAGCTGTTAAAGCAGAGCATTAGCGCCTCCTGCTGGAGCAATCCCCACCTGCCCGTCTTATAAAGCAAAAAAAAAATATCTATATAGATTTTATGGTTTCATTAGTTTTGTTTCATTTTTAAATTCACAGGCATTTTCAAGTAAATTATAAAAAATGTAATTGAAAAATTTTAAATTATGTATTTGTTCATACATTTATTAATACAGCTCACACTTTGCAAATTACTGCATTAGAGATAAATTTAGGAATTTATTCTGCAAGTACTGATTTATTATTGATTACCTACACCATCACCAGTAATGGCGAAGCAAATTTTTTTCTCATAAACCATCTTAGAGACAGTTTTATATAAAATTGCTATTATTCAGATTATTCTGGAAGTTTTTTTCCCCATCAGTTCAGTCTTCCTTTAAACAAGCCCAAACCATACATTTTTAACCTCTTTCTGTGTGGGGCTATTAAAGTATTCAATAGAAGAGATTAGCAAATAAAAATTGGGATAGTCAGGGAGAGGAATAAAGTAGCCAGGGGTACTGGGAGGCTAGGTGTACAGCAAAGAGAGAGGTGGCAAAGAGAAAGAAAAATGCTTATAGTGAGGTGTATGTGAGGGATGGAGAAAATGACTTTTATTGACTGGCGAGACAGAGAGATTGAGCTGGATGGGTGATTAAGGATAGAGATGGAAATCTACTAAGGAATGGGCAAAGTGTGTTGAGGAGATGGAAAGAGACATTGAGAAACTGATGAATGACAAAAATGAATGAGAGGAGGTGTGGATGGAGGAAAGTTACAGAATCAGGAAGAGCAGAGGATTTGCATGGAGGAAGTGAGGGCAAGTATGAAGAGGATGAAGAGTGGAAAAGATGACATACCTGTGGTGGCATTTCCATGCTTCCACAGGTATGTCATCTACAGGCTGTTCGTGCACTAAATGACACCAGAGCCCTGCAACTTCCTGAAGGGACCCCAAGCTGGCCCACCCAGTGCCTGTGTGAGCTCCACCCTTTGGAATCGTAATTAACCTACAAAAAATATTACTGTTGTCAGCGAGCATAACATACTGTATGTCAGTGTGAGGATAACTGAACACAGTAACAATAAGCAATAACAATAACATGATATGAAAATGAAAGAGAGGGGGGCACCCAGTATCCCTTTGAGTCTATTCATGCATCCAACCATACGCTGGGTCCCACAGTCTCCCCTCAAACATCAATGTAGCTTATTTGGGAGTCAGTCTCTGAACATACTTTCTGTACAGCAACTGTTTTTGGCATAACATACATCGTCTGCTTTATGTCGCATGCCACCAACCGACTTTACTGGCCGGGTAATGTCTATAAAGTCACTTCACTCCTCGTGCGTATTCTGTATCAGACTGAAGGTTTTGACCAATTCTCTACCCCGTAACGTAACCTAAAACACAGATACACATCTGCTACTGTATGTCTTACATAGTACATCAGAGGGTCTTTGTGCAAATATGCTGAGTTCTGGTATTCATTCTTTGATTCAAATGAACAATTGCACTTAAATGCTGTAATTGATAATCAGTTAACTTTTTGCGCTTAACTTTTGCGACTACAAAAACTATAAACTGTCACAGCCATGAACTTAACATGTGACTATGAACTTGTCTTTTAATCTTAGCTGTGGACATTATTTGTTTCTTTGTGTGACTGAGGGCTGACCTAAGGTGTTATGTGTAAGTGTCTTTGGTGGGTTTCTGCATCGAAAAGGATACTTTCTTGTGAGCGCTGGTGGTTCGGGGGCTCTCTCGGCTGCTTCATCAGATGAAGACACCTGTTCTTGATTTCCTTCATTTTCTTCCTCAGATGACTCACTTTGCCCCACTTCAGTGATGTCCTCCACTGCTGTACTCGGTTCTTGTCTGACTTCATTGCCCTCTCTGGACATTCACTGCTTATAACAGCATGTGACAGCTTTTTGTTAGCTGCCCTTGGCTGGAACTCCTCTGCCTCTACTCTTAGCTGACTTCCAGCTAAGAGTGGGTGGTTTTGCAGGTTGTGTGGTGAATCTCCAGTCTCCCTCATCCCCTGAACTGCTGTTGTAGCCACTCTCCTTCTCTTTTCCTTGGTTCTTTCCTTTCCTTTGTTGCTTGATGTTCTTTTTCCCACTCTTGCTGTAGCCGCCCCAGCACTGTGTGAGGGATGACAGTGATGTCATGGCTACTGCCATTAGTGACTGAAATACCCACCCTGGACCAGTCTTCCCCTCTACAGGCAGATGACTGTTTCATTCAGGTTAACCTCCTCTGGTAAATTTGTAATGTCCTCTGGTTCAAAAAGAACTTCCTGCTTCACTGGAAGGGGACCTGTTCACACACTACACTTATCCTCCCTGGTCTGTCCAGGTGGAATGACCATCTTTTGTCTCCCAGAGTGCTGCACTATGTTGATCAGCACATCTGCTTACTTACAGTCAACTGAGAAGGCTTCTCTTACTACAGGAGGTGCAACTTTGGGGTGCCACTCCATCCCATCCTTAAAGTGTTCAATCACATCATAGCCGATAATCGGTGGCTCTGCTACTCCTGGCTCCTTGGAGACGAGCACAGGCACAAGCAGCTCTGGCTGCGGGTCTCTATTTGATCCCAGCCTGAAGTTGAGCTCAATCCAACCTGCAAAGGGTATGGCTGTCTGATTTGCTGCTCTGCCAACAAGAACCCCATCCTCACCCATGAGTTCACTTGTGACTCTCAACTGGATATGGGGAAAGCAAGCCTTTTTCCAGTTCTCATTAATAACTATGACCTGTGAGCCTGTATCCCACAATGCTGGGATTGGTACCCCCCTCAAAGAAACAATCCACCATACACTTCTTTCCAATAAGGCCCTTTAGCTTGGCATGACGACGAAGTGAGAGATGGCTGGCTTACGCAGCACCCACAGTCTCTTTAGCCTTGCCACTTTGCTCTAATTCTGCCTCCAACTCAGCCTCCTAATTTTATCCTGCAGAGCTTTGCTGTGAGCATCTCTCAGCAAAACCAATTTCTTCCATTGTTTTCTGAATCTTGTGTTGTGCTTGTTGTATTCTCTCCTCTTTCTGTGTTTTCAATACTCCCCATATTTGGGTCAACACTTTTTAACATTGTCCTTAAATAGTACGGTGCAACATCCTGTTCTTCATCGGTAACCTTGTCCATGGAGTCTGTAATTAATCTGATTAACGGGTTAGGTTCACAGAGTCTGTTACCCCAGTAACTGACTCAGAGTTGGAGTTATCTCTCTTTCTGGAACTGAAAACCTGAGTTTCCCTCATTTTTGCTAAACCTGCTTCCTGGAATAGGCCACTAGAGATGGACTTGTAACCTTGAGATTGTTGATATTTTTCCACAATTTTGGTTCTCAAGTCCTCAGACAGTTCTCTTCTCCTCTTTCTCTTCTCCATGCTGTGGCACACACAGACACAAAATGCAAAAACTGAGGTAACTTCTCTCCTTTTTATCTGGTTTCAGGTGTGATTTTTTCTTTATTGCCCGCACCTGGTACTTGCCACAGGTGAGTTTAAACGAACATCACACGCTTGAAACAAAGTTGCCAACAATTCTGTCTGGTCCATTTTTGGAGTTAAGCATGAAATTATATACTTTTTGGCTTTTTTACCCCTTATTTTTGTGTTTTTTCAATGCACACAAAGAAAATGAACTTGTGCATAACAAAACATGTGATTGCAGTAATTTTCTGGTAGAAATGCTTAATTTTTAAAAAAATTTTCAAGGGTGCCAACATTTTCAGCCATGACTGTATACAGTGGGTACAGAAAGTATTCAGACCCCTTTAAATTTTTCACTCTTTGCTTTATTGCAGCCGTTTGCTAAAATCAAAAAATTTCATTATATTTCTCATTAATGTACACTCAGCACCTCATCTTGGCAGAAAAAAAAGGTTTTAGATGCGTCTCTGCTTCAACACACCTGAGTCAAATATAGAAGTCATTAGCAGGACTCTGGAGAACTTGACTGAGGACTGAGGAGGTAATTCAGCCATTTGATTCAGGTGTGTTGGAGCAGGGACACATCTAAAACCTGCAGGACACCGGCCCTCGAGCCCTGGAGATTGACACCCCTGAGAAAGAAGGCCAAATCTCTCATATTGAGACATGAAATCAAGTACGCTGCTCAGAGTTACATCAGGCTTTAACAGCAGCCCCTCCCTCTCTGTCCTCTAACACCAAGCTAAGTTACAGTGAGACATTCTGATTACCAACAAAATATTGTCAAATAATATTTGCCATCCAAAATCAACAGTATACTATATCCTATCTATCTAATCCACGAGACCAACACCATCAAAGTCTGCAGGTGACACCATCATGGTAGGCAGGAATACATCCAGCCATGAGGCTGCCTACAGGCTGGAGCCGATAGAACAACTTGATCCTCAACACAGGACAGACAAAGGAGTTGGTCCTGGACTTCAGGAGACTGAGGCCCCTCGTCCATTGCTTGATCACAATCAGCGGTGAGAGAGTGGAGGTCGTGCAGAGCATCAAGTACCTTGGGGGTCAACATCAGCCACAACATGACCACAACACCACAGCAATGGTCAAGAAAGGTCTCCAGAGGCTTCACAGAGGCACAGAGGTGCTTGAAGACAGCGCAACTCCCACAATAGCTGCTGGTGAGCTTCTACAGGTCAGCCATCAAGTCTGTCCTCACAAACTGTATCTCAGTGTGGTTCTCTGGCTGCACTGCAGACAACAGAAAAGCTCTCCAGTGCAGGGTAAAAATCATCATTGACATTAAAAATGTATTTTATACAGATGTTGTCAAGAGGGCAGCAAAAATTGCAAGAAATATAACATCACAGTTCTATAAGACATTTAAAGAGACCAAAAAGGACTGGATTGATGATAATGTAGATACAGTAACGTAGTGTCCTTCCAGGATGGACACCAGGGGGCAGTCACCTCCCGCGGGACTGTATTGATACAGGAAGGGTTCATTCATTCAGGTGTGTGCACAGTTTTGACCCTGATCTTTGCAGCTTTGATAGCTTAGCTGCCCAGACTTTAAATAACTTGCAAGTAATACCTGGACCCTCTGACAGCTGGGAAAGTGCTCTCTGTGACACTGACAAGCAGAAGAAAATGGATGGATCAGAGGGTTTGGGGCACATGGATGATGGATTATCACTCTGCATTTAAGTAGGATAAAGGGGGGGGGGGGGGGGGGGG
>VUQJ01032148.1:10989-27471 GCA_015108635.1 Andinoacara biseriatus | reverse complement strand
ATAGTTTTCCGTTGTGTGTTTTTCTATCCAGGTATGCTTTTACTGTGTTTGGGATCATTGCCATGGTAAAAAAAATAAAAAAAAATAAAATTAAAGCTATGGCTTCACCATAGCAACATGGTAGAAAATTCAACATGGGTGTCATTGACTTTTTCAATCAGGATGGTGTGAAGAATGTTGACACCAATTTTCATGCATTTCAGAGAAACTAAATTTTTGGACCCCCATACAAATTTTTGTTTGCTTCTGTAGGGGGCACTATTGCACCGATATCCTTGTTTCCCTAATTGGAGGTTCAGGCTGGTTCAGTACATAAGTGATAAACTTTTGAGGCTGATCGGACTAAAATTGCAACGATTGCAAAAAGAAATGTGCAAATTTACACAAAAACGAAGGTCAAATTCACAGCGTTGTCATGGCAACACCGTTGAATATTCTATAAAATCCCGAATAACTTTTGATGCCCCACTTGTCTAGAGGATCCTGAGTGATTTTTGTGTCGCCCTAGGACAAGTTCGTTCAAATATGAGGTGCGCAAAAACGCTGACTCGGCAAAGGTCAAAGTTCAATCCAAGATGGCTGACTTCCTGTTTGTCAGGCGGCAACTCCATAATGGAATTTTTTGTCAGGCTTCAAATGATCTTTCTCTGACCCGAATTTTGTGGTTCTACGGCAAAATAAATTCGCGCTTGACTTTGACTCGTCGTCGTTCTTCGCGCATGTGATTACAATAGGCTCCTCGCCGACCCCTTCGGGAGGCTCGGGCCTAATAAGAAGAAGAATAAGAAGAATGAAGAACGCCAACGATTCCAATTATGCGTTCGTCCAGTCACCCCCATATATACGTTTTCGGAAAGCGTTCGACCTGCCCTATCTTGTTTGAGGGTCCATTGTCAAAGCCGAGCGCTTCGACAACACCAACGATTCCAATCATGCACTTTTCCAGTCACCTTCATATATACGTTTTCGGAAAGCGTTCGACCTGCCCGATCTTGTTTGAGGGTCCATTGTCAAAGCCGAGCGCTTCGCGCTCGACTTTGACTCATCGTCATCATTCTTCATTTTAGCGATTACAATAGGCTCCTTGCCTACCCCTTCGGGAGGCTCGGGCCTAATTAAACCTGTTTATTGAGCAAAAACAGCAAAAACATAACTGGTAGCTCACAGACAGCCCTTAACTGCAGTGACGAAACATAAAGTGGACTTTGAATTACACAACTTTGAAGTGTTTAACACATTTTCTGAAATGTTATCCAAGTGTAAGAAAATAATGAAAGCCAGTGCATCCATTCCTTTTAAAACTTGCATAAATCATAAACACCATCTTATTGTCAGCTAAATTATTAGCTGTAATGTTAAAATATTTGTTCATGTGGGGTGGAAGCACTGCTTTGGCTTTCAAAAAATATATTTTTCTATCTGAAGCATTTAGAGATTTTATCCATATCCTGCCTTGGCCCTAAAATGTTAAAGCTTCTGACATTAAGCCCTTCCTTATTAACCCTGTCTCTCCTCCCCTTTCAGACTTGGATATGTTGCAGCAGATGGAGTGGGATTCAGCAAATGACAGGGGGGAACCATTAATGGAGTCTTCTTTCTTATCTGAGTCTCCTGAGTCTCCGTCATCAGCAAACAGCATCTCAGAACATGAATTTTCTTGCCACTGTTGCTATGATATCTTGGTCAACCCCACTACTCTGACCTGTGGTCATAACTTTTGTCGGCACTGTCTCGCTCTGTGGTGGGAGTCCTCGCAGAAAAATGAGTGCCCAGAGTGCCGGGAGAAATGGGCAGGCTTTCCTAAAATCAACATACTGCTGAGGTATGCTTCGCGCAGAGGTGGCACATCAGTGGTTTAATGTTTGCCATTCTGGCTTCTTTATTCACTTCTCACACAGATTCAGCTGAAAACAGACCTACTGGCACTCCCCCCCCCACACACACACACTCTTCCCATTATTATTGTAATAATATCTTGAATTTGAATATAGTTTTATTCAGCTTGAATCACTCTGAGGGTGCCTCCACTTTTAATCTGCCGCATTCTGATCTACTAGTTTGCATGCAAGTTTCAGGATGGAAATGGATAGAATTTAAATAAACGTATCCCTCTCAATTAAAAAGGGTTTGTAATCTTCCCAGTGCAACAAACTACGTCAGAGTTGAGCAATTTTAGAATATCTACAATTTGTTTCACTCTCATCCATTCATCCTAGAGCCACGTTTGTCTCATTTGACTCAAGGAGATGAGAGCAAATATTAGACAAGTATTTTACCCTCAAAGGAACCTGGAACTGAGTTGTACTAACTTGCAGTTTATAAGAAACGTGGCTCAGTCAGGTTAAAACATCTGTATGACAACAATGTTGAAGAAATTGTTTGGCAGCGTTATTCACTTCTCACTTAGATACAGTTGAAAACAGGCTTACTGGCAGACTCAGAGATAAAATGCACTTGCATGAAGCTCTGTATCATAGGCACAAAACAGTGTCTTAGTTTGGGAAACGCCTTTGTATTTAATGTGGTTATAACTTTGCATGCTATCACGGTTTAACACTACACTGTCTGTACGTGATGCAGTTTTTAGATTTCAAAGTGAAACCCTTTTTTTACCCGCCAGGAAATGCCAAGGCCGGCAAACCAGCCATCCTTTTTTCTGCTGTCTGTAAGGGCACATGCTTTGAATACTTTTTTGTGGCACACACTATTCTCTCTATTGGCTTCTAAGAAAGTGGTTCAGAGGGTTAAAAGAGGGGGGTTGAGGGTTTACATTTTACATTTTTGATGTATCTCGGAATTGTCATGTTTATCAGATTGCCCACAAATGTTCCTCAACATTGCTGTGTCAGGGTATTTTCTGTGTTCATCTGACATAAGCAGCTAACTAGTTTGAGCTACTACTAAGCTTGGTGTTCTGATTGAATATCTGCCCCCCCCCAAAAAAAAAGAAAAGAAAAAAGGGGTAAAAATAGCACATTTTCACACACTTTGCTTAATTGCAGAAAAACTGTTCAGTAAGACGTTTTTTCTCTCTCTCTCTCTCTCAGTTCCCTTGATTATTGGCAGTAATACCTTGAATTTGAATGTAGCTTGATTTGGCTTGAATCACTCAGAGGGTGCCCTGAATTTGCTAAAAATGACTCTTTGCATACTTTGCCATTTATTTTTTGAAAAATACACTATATATTTTTCTGGTAGACATTGGAATGTCCACAGATTCACTATCAACCATTAGAGAAATATTTGTCACCATTGATACTCTTTGTACCACCCTACACCTCGAAACCAAACAAAAAAACCAGTAAATGTCGTGTTTTTTTTTACTTTTCTGCTTACAAATATATTTATTACAAGTGACCTTATATAAACATTCAGAGTTTCATTCTCTGTAGGCCCCCATGACCCTGAAAATGGGGGTAAAAATCAGTAATTGTAATACATTATTCTCAATTGCTGAGAAACCTCAGTGACCTTTTTGTCTTGGTGATTATTGCTAATACCTCTGATATTAAATGTATTTATTTGGGTGCCATCTTAACTGTTTCTGTCCAGCTCAGGCTTACTATCTTACTGGAACTATGAAATGAATGTTTACAGGACTTTAGGGTCTCTGTGATGACCCCCCCTCCCTTTTTTTTAAAAATGTTTAATATATTATAATTTTGTATATGTTTATGTTCATATGTGTATGTATATAAAATTTCTTCTTAGGGATGCAACTGAAAAACTTTTTGGTGACGTCTTACAGCGGAGGAGAGCAGAAATCCAGGCAAACCCCAAAATCTCCCGGAGCTTGTTTGCCTTCCAGAGGTACTTTGATTCTCAAATACAAGCCATTTTGGTATCAATTAAACCCACACTTAGCCAGTAAACTAGCCTTTTACTCTGTCTTAAAACAGACAGTCTAAAATTGATTCATTGATTTTTCTTGCTGATGTCGAAGCCTGCTTCAAAGACAGCACTAACAAGCTTGCATAGTCTAGAGGCTCAAAGGCAGCCCTGAGAGCGCCTCTAAATGCAACTCCCATTGGGAAACTAATGACTTAAAAATGGTGTGCAAGCAACAAGTCTTTCTATTTCTCCTTAAAGGGAAATTCTGACCAATTAATTCATTACCAAAGCCAATTTGGTGGGCCAAAGTTGCAGCCACGTGTCCTAATCGTGCAAAAAAACGAACAGTTCAAGCAAACTCATTAGCAGGATGCTGATGAGTTTGGAACTTGAAACGCAGGGCTGTTTGACTGACACCTAAGGTCCTCATGAGCTTTAAGCTCAAAACTGGCCCTTTGCCATGATGACCTTACATTTGTCAACTTGTCTGTCCAATGGTCACACGCATTTATGTTTTCAGTTCTGACTGTCAGTTCTGAGTGACCTGCTTTACAAAACATTCTCTTCTTCATCTTAGATATGGTGACAACTTGGGTAGAGCCAGGCCAAACCAGCACAAAGGAGCAGGCTTCTTCTTCTCTGGAGTCCTAACGGCACTCTCATGTGTGGCTGTAAGTATACAAATACAGGTTAGAAATGCTCCCCTGCAGTAACATAACTTGAACAATAGTGAGCCTCAGGTTTCCTGCATTGATACCATTCTGACCCAAATGTTAGGTCCCATTGACAAATTTCTGGATTGTTCTTGCTCTGAGGCAGGAGTGCTAACTACCATGCTGCCCTCTGTCAGAGGGCAGTATAGAGGAATATCACCCTCTCCTTTGCTCTGTAACCTCAGTAAATGTCTTTCTGATGAGTTTATGGTCTCAGTTGTTAGTCACAAGTTACACTGAATATAACAAGTCAAAAAGGAAGATGAAGCATAATGGGCTGTCTTGTGTATGAGTCCGATTTGTCAGTTTGTCAGATTCACCCCTAACCCTACATGCTGTGATTTATTTTTAGTTTATTTTTTTTAAGGTTGTATCTTAACAAAGCCATCAGTATTGTGTAATATTTTAACCTTACCCCAGTGACTGCCACGTGGCAGAAAACTTTTTGTGAACATGTAAATAGATTACAACATGTTTCTGTTTTTGACCACAGTTCATAGATATGATTGATGGGGCTTTTAAGGTGAACTGAATTTTGTCCTCTATGCAAAGCCTCAGTTTATTTTGGATACTCTGGGTTTTCTGTTGTGGAACTAAAGAGAGGGGCCAGTTTAGTGTCAGGTTTAAGTTAAACAAATGTAGTGATGATGGATTATTGGTGCAAGATGAAGTAACAGTTGAATCTCAGTTCTAAAAATCCACATTGTTTGGGACCAGTTTGGCCTCTGGAGCATTCAAAGCATGATGTAGACCTTACTGTTTACGCCTAACCAACAACACTTTTGTATACCAACTCTAGTCTTTGTATCTAAATACAAGTATTGTATTCTGCTGCAATACAAGACAATCAGGGTTTCATTATAACTTCTATGATGTCTGCGTGTTTCCAGGTGGTGGTGTTGGTGTATCACTGGAGCAGTGGTCCGGTGGAACAGCACGATGTGTTGATTACCAAGGCCGTGTCTCACTGGACGCCTGAGGAGGTTGTGTCCTGGCTCGAAAACCTGGGGCCCTGGGCCCAGCTGTACAGAGAACCCTTCCAGCAGGAGAATGTCAATGGAAGGTAAATGAATAACTTCATTAATTTTTAATTAAATGTGGGGACACAGTAAAATTTTTCTATAAATGCATCATGGCATTTCTTGTTTGTTAGTCACATGATATGTTAATTTCTTTGGTTCAGACTCCTGTTGATGCTGGGGGAAGAAGAATTGTTGAATTCTCCTTACAACATTGAAAATCCAGCTCACAGACGAGTTATTCTGACTGAACTGGAAAGAGTTAAAGCCCTGGGGGTCAAACCGCCACAGAACCTGTGGGATTACAAGGTGAGCACCCTGCTTATTCAACAAATCTCTGCATCAAACTCTCCTAATGAAGTTTACTTCACATTCTTATATTCTGTATCTTTACAAGTTTTGCTTGTAAAGCAACTCATACTGTGATCTCCTAATCTGTTCTTTGCTTGTTAAGCGTTTTAGGAACTTATTCTCCTGTTATTGTTTCTCATATTTCTTATCTGCAAAATTAAATAACTGTCCCCTTTTTGTTTCTGTCAGGCGGCTAATGCGGGGAAGTCTCTGTTCTTGCTGTACGCTCTGAAGCGCTCCCCTCGTCTCACAATCTTTTATTTGTATTTATTTGACTACTCCGACACCTTCCTACCCTTCCTGCACACCTGTTGTCCGGCTGTCACAGATATCGATCAGTCTGTGGAGAGCAGATTCCTCAACATGCAGGTAAAAACTAGATGAGCTTTTCACTGATGGGACGCTAAATGCAGTGTAAGGAGCTGAAAGTAAAAACACTGGGCACATTGATTTGCAAATTATATTTTGTGAATGCTTCTGGTAATTAAGACAATACCATGACCTCTTAACTTTCAATATTTGTTTTGCTCCATATATGATAAAAGGTGGCTCCCAGTTGGCAACAGTGGGCAGAGTTTCTTGTGAAATACTGCCTGCTTCCATACCAGCTGATTGCAGAATTTGCTTGGGAGTGGTTGGCTGTTCACTACTGGACATCCCGCTTCATTATTGTCAACGCTGTGCTGCTGTCGGTCCTTGAAGGTTGTGCCCTGTGGAGGCTCTGGACAAGAGCCAGGATCAGGTAAACGGTGGGAGGGCTGGGTGACTTCTGTTGTTTAAAATGCTGGATAAGTGAACGTGAAGTGTAAGCATAGTAAAAGCTGTAGGTTTTTTGTAGGTGGACACTGTGACATGTGGCACTTCTGCTTTGGCTTTACTTTTTGATCCAGAACATGAAACTGGATTTAGCATCTTCTGTGCTGGATTTGTGTTAATAGCTCTATGTGAATTTATGGGCTATTGAGTCTCTGTAGTGGTTTTATCACACTTATTTGTTCCCTTCATTCTCTGTAGGACTTTGCCACGCATGATGTGGGACCATTTGTGGAAAATGCTAACTCAGGGATTTGTATTCGCCCTCCTGTGGCCTTTTGTCCCACAGTTTGTGTGTAACTGCCTCTTCTGCTGGGCGCTCTACTTCAGTCCCATCATTAACATCGACCTGGTGGTGCAGCAGTTAATACATCCTGAAACGGCGCCATTGTGACAAACTGTATGAAGTCAGTGCCCAAATGATGTGGGACGGTTCGCATCAAATAAAATAATCCAAGTCCAGTTGAAGAGAAGCGTTTATTTTTAGCCGTAAACTCATTCAAGACTGGCTTTGTCTATGGTTGGGGAATTTTTCTCGCTTCTTGACCTGCCTCTCTCTCTGCTGGATGGTTGCCATGTTGAACAATGGAGACACCAAACGACTGCAGGAGAAACAAAACCAATGAGGTGAGAAACATGGTGTTTGACTTGGATTAATCACTGCAGTGATCTTTTTGCATCCACAGTGCATTCACAAACCACGATGCCTAAATGGTCCATGGGCGGTAATCCAAATAAGATGTTTAAACACTGGTGGTAGTAAAGATTGGCCTCATGAGGAGTTGTTGAAAGCTTTGTAGCCCTGGCATGGCTGTAGTCACATGGAACTATTTTAATTTTTTAACATCTGTTATCAAATGTCATTCTGGCACGTAATCCACATTTAGAAAAATGACCTTGGGCTGCTTCAGAAGTACCCTTCTAAAATCTTAAGCAACATAATTGCATACATTCACTACATAAATTCCTATGCGTTTCTTGCATTGTTCACTGTGATTTTGATCTCAGTGCTGCTGAGCTGTCTGAAAGTCATCCTGTGATGTTTTGTAACATGAGGTTTGTAGTTCAGCAGTCTGTTAGGACCCTCGGGCTTTAACACCCTTCCTAGTGCAAACGGAGACGGTTCAGTGAAACTATTCTCTGAAATTTGTTCCAAAACTGGCCTTCACAAGATGTTATACTTAGATTTGAAATGTTAATGTGTTTAAAATTTGAGTAGCTAATTCAGATTATTTTTACTTTTTTATGATTTTGAGGAGAACCTGTTTTTATTTGCTGACAGATGTCGTGTTGCACTTAATTTTTTTTAAATTCAGGTTGTTCACAGTATGCGTTTCCATTTCATGGGTGGACGAAGCAATCAAAAATTAGTTTATATTTTAACACTGTTCATTTGCACTGAAAAAATCCTACACTGTGATCTTTTTTTTTTGTTTTTTTGTTTTTTTGTTCTTGAATGACACTGACAAAAAAATAAAGATTTATATATAATGTTATCCTGTTGAATTTGTCTGTCCCTCATCCAAAAAAATGTATGGGCAATTTAATTACTGTGAATATAATCATAGTTTGGGGAAGTTATAATGTGAATTCAGTAAGGAAGGATTTAATTGATTCCCAAGAGTTAAAAAGGTCAATTTCCAACCCACCCACTGTTTAATGCTCTTCAGTGAACTCAAATCTGAAGCAGTATTTATAATTGCATATAATTCATAGGGTAAATGGTATCTTCAAAGCCGTGATGTTTGTAAGCAATTTCTTGGGTTCAAAGGTGCTTTTTATTTTACGTTTTTCTAACTTGCATATACATACAGGCCTTATGCAGAGGCTGACTTTTTTTCTCAGTTTTTTTTTTCTCTTTTTTACATTTCTAACATTCAAAAAAAAATCACAAGTGTGGAATCCTGCCATTTGAAAATTTAATGCATGTGGATATTTACAGCTATGTTATAAATGATTTGGATTTTAGTTTGTACACAGCCTTCAGTAATCTCTTTTCTGTGAATTATTTGTGCCTGTTTAACGACAGTTTCACACCTTTTGTTGTTTTCCAGCACTTGTGACAATTTAAATGTACTGCAGATTTAAACGCACAGTTTCCAAACTCTTTACTACATTTTATATTTATTTTTTGCTGTAGAAACAAAAGTTATGTAAGCACTTATGGTGATGGTTTAACCCTAGCAGTTTCTCAATACTCAAGCACACAAGTCACACTTGTCAAGTTCTCACAGGACTTCCTGAGGACAGGAGGACGATTATTCTACAATTGAAAGACCAACGTACTTGATAACGTCTTGTCATGGCTCAGCTCTGGTGTTTTTACTGCCTTTGTGCCTTAAGTTCAGGGTGATTAATATTTACAGTGGAAATTGCCTACAACATGGCTAATTTGTTATTTAAAGTGATCTTGGGGAATCATTCTCCAGGCTTTAAAAGGTTTCCCTTTGACATTCATTCATTTGAGTCCAGTTCTTAAACCTGACCATTTTCAGAGGTATATTTTTTTGTTTTTTTAAGCCACGTAATACTGACCAATAAATCATTTAAACATTAAAAAGCCGCCAAATTCAGGGGATGAACCAGTGTTGCCTACACATAAAAGACAAATGGTATCTTTAGGCACTTTACTTAGCAACATGTTTCATGCATTATTTGCCTTTCTTTGTTTGAACCTATGGAAAATGGTAACGATAACATAGTTTGACAGGCATAAAAATAGTGTTTTTGCACCACCAAGGTGATTCGGGGGGTTAGGGTTAACCCTAAGCCTGAGAGAGATGCAGCTGGACCTCCAGTTGATCCATCTACTGTTCACTGTTTAGAAATGGTCTCAGTGGAAGGGTGGCTGTTAAGAAGTCATTCTTAAGGAAGGGAAACAGGAAGGAAAGGCTGAAGAACTGGACTGAAAATCAGTGACAACAGATCTGATGGAGTAATGAATCCAAATGTGAAATTTTTGGTTCAAATCTCCATCGATATTCCTGGAGGAGGTCAGGAGAGAGGTACAACAGTGAGTGTCTGCAGACATCTGTAAAACATAGTGGAGCCTCTGTCATGGTATGGGGCTGCATTTCAGCTGGTGGTGCTGGGGATCTTAGTAGTAAAGAACCATCAGATTCTGATCTAACATGCAATATCATCTGGAAAGCATCTGACAACAGTTTCATTTTTTTCATCATGACAATGATCCCAAACACACTTTTAATGCAATAAAAGCATACCTGGATAGAAAAAACACACAACGGAACACTATCAGTCATATATTGGCCTCCCCAGAGCCCGGACCTCAGGATTATTGAGGCAGTGTAGGATGATCTTAACAGACGAAATATTGACTTTCAAGGTCATTAGAACTTTATACAAACTCTATTTTTGTCTCATATACTGTGCTTACATGAATGTTTGCATATGTTTCAATAAATTACTGCACCTATTTCCCATTTTCCCAGCAAAATGCAATACTTTACTAGGTTATTTTCTAAATTATAGTTATGTTGGTGTTTTACCTATGGACACCCTCTCTTAAATTATTTCTTTATCTGATATATCTTCACACTTCACTTTTTGTTGCCACTTTGCCTCTTCCTGGGCCCTATTCCAGGAAGCAGGTTTTGCTAACAACTCTGGGTTTGTTAAACCTAAAATGAGGGAAACTCGGGTTTTCAGTTCCAGAAATAGAGCTAACTTTCATTCTGAGTAAGTTACCGGGGTAACTCTGTGAACCTAACCTGTTGCACCTGAAGCACCTCTCCGATTCATTTCCTCATTCATAAAGTGGCTGCAAAGTGATCAGAGGAGCAAATTCTTCTGCAGACGTTTATGTTTCTATAAGCAATGAAATCCCAGTTAAGCATTTGTTATTTTTGTATGTAACATGAAGCTTTTACAGTCGTTCACTCGTCAACAGACTGTAAGGACAGAGACAGCGATAATGTTGCGGATTTATAATGAGGCAGCTGCAGTTGTCAGACAGTCAGTTCCTCTGAAACATTTACTGTAGTTACTGTAGCATCACTGTTACACTGATCTGGATGAAGCTTTAAACACAAAACACACTTTGCATGGAAAAATGTCCAAATCTTAGAGATGATGTGAATGTTTTAGTGAGACTTCAAAACTGAATTAAATGGATTTAAAGTGACTTAAATTATGTCATTTTAAAAGTTACAGTGTCTGAAATTCAGAGTATGAATCTCCACATATTTTCCACTGAAAATCACCTAAATCAGTGATCAGAGGCTCTATTCATACCGGATCAGGGCCAGATCCAGTTCAGGCTCCAGTCATTTTCCAGCTCATCCAGTCTGGATCTGTTCATAATGGATTCAATTTCCTGACACGATCTGCATTCTTTAATTAAAATGTCTCATCTTCCCAAACTGTACTGAAATATTTAAAGCCTATAACTTTACATTCATTACAGACTTGGAAAGCTGCTCTGCATATTCTAACAAAGTCTCTAACACACGGGTCGGTCAGTAAACTCAGTCTGAGCTGTTTCTCCACATTTTTTTTTATCTTCACTTTCTGTATTCTGCATTTTGTCTGTCAGGCTGCAGCTGAAAAATTAAATTTTATAAATCAAATGTAAAATTAGGATTCAACTTCATCTGATGAAGATTCAAGTTGTGTAAATGACGACAGCAGACACAAAGAACTTATATATTTTATAACAAACTTTTATTCTGTCTACGATGATGACAGAGTGGGTCAGCCTGATTAAAGTGACTCGTCATGCTCCACACTGACACATGCGATCCTCCATCCATCGGATTATAATGGAGGCTCCGCCCTTTAATTACCCGTTGCCATGGTGAATCCTAGCATCAGCGCTCCATTGATAATTGCTTTCTTGCCTTACTCACGCACGCGCTAAATCAGGGTGAACATACTCAGTTGATTGAACAAACCCTGATCAGCTGTTCTGGAACGGGGAAACTCAGAGTTGCCGATCTCAGAGTTGGTCAACTCAGAGTATGTTTTTAAACTCAGGGTTTGTTGAATATGCTTCGTGGAATAGGCCCCTGGCACTTCTCTATATGTAAAAAAAAATGGCATTTAAATAAAGTTTTGTTGATTCATTTTTAAAACAACCGCCCCCTAGTGTTTTACAACTGTGATAGCAGCTGTCGCCATAACAACGTAGGGACAGTCTGAAAGGAGCGCGTTTGACGCCACATGAAAAAAATAAATAAAATCCCTCACTGAGGACATATTTAGACATAATTATTAAGACTGGTGTCATTCATCTTTAAAACCAGGCTAAATAACTGTAATTAATATTTTTAAACCCAGGCAGCCAACAAAGAGTTACAAGTACTACGCGGTTTGCTTGCTTCGAGGATTTTACAGACTGCCCCTGGTGTCGTTGTTGCGGAAGTGAAAAAGTCTACGTGGGGAAGAAAGGTTGGTTTGACCGTGTTTGAACACCTTATTCACCAGCAGTACTCATGTCCAATCCCGGTTAGCGCTTCCCGTCAAACCAGTCTTCCTTTCCAACCCCACCTCCTCCCGTTAGGCAAATGGACGCGGTGAGCGGCAACCGGGGCGTATAAATGGGACGGAGAGGCGACGACAGGCTGTAATGCTGCGCCGGGTGCGGCAGTCTCTCCGGCAGGTGCTGCTTCTGATGGCCCGGAGACCAGATCTGCTCTGCGGGGCTATCGTGCTCGGCGTCTTGCTCGTGCTGGCCGTCAAGTTCACGTGCAGGTAAACATGGGCACGAGTTCGTGTTTGTCCTCTGATAGTGTGAGCTTGTGTGTGCGAGAGAGAAACCAGGCAAACACGAGGCTCATTAAACACCAGAATGCTTATTTAGGCGGGAGATAAGCGTTGTTGTAAAGCTGTTAGGTTGTAAATGAGCAATTCCTCCTTGCATGTCGTAGTTATAAACAAGGGTTTCATTGTGTAGTGCTCCTAATCTAAGACTGACGTGTACTGTTGACAATGAGATTAACTAATGCTTTAAACCGTGCAAGCTGACGGGGCACTGTTAGTCCCTGTGTGTGTGTGTGTGTGTGTGTTATTACTTTGGGCTTTTTATTGAAGTTTGGCTTCTTTATTAGTAAATCTTTGATTCTACATGGATTTAATAACACACTGATGATATCAACTTAACCTTTTAAGGAAATGTTTGGGATTTTCACTGTTTTCTGACATAAAAAAAAAAAAACCAAGTGTGCTAGAAAATCATTGTCAGCTTATTAATGTTAATGACAGTCATATCTGGCTGCAGTCCTGATTAAAATAAGCTGTCATCATCTTGCAGCTTTAAAGTTCCCTCTCATCCAGCTTCTCCTTCAGTTATGGTGGTGCTGAAATCTTTTAATTGCGTAAAAGTAGTAACTTTTGTTGACTGATATGTTCATTAAACAATTACTTCTAGCAAACCCAGGCAGGGTGATAATGGCCACAAAGACTGAAACTTGAAACCAGCTGCAGACAAATTATTTTGGGCAAATCCTGCTCCTCGTCATGCATGGTGACTCTGGTAGTTTAAACTACCACAGCCTAACAATCTAGGGACATTTTTGCGAGGATGGCAGAATGCTTTATCTCCCCATGTGCAGCATAGCCTTTTATATTGCTTTATATGGCTGCACAGATTTAACCTTTTCTCCCCTGATACCACAGCTTAGCGTATCTCCATATACAAATACCACTATGCATACTACACTGTGTGAAACTCAGTGGACTTGTAAGGCTGGGGCTTGCAGTGGCACTCACATAAACAGCCCAGAATGACTGACTTTTTTCATAGTAATTGATGGTGGACACGCTGCTCCGTGTATGCCATGATGGGAACGACACAGAGACATAGCTCATGGATTAAATAACCTGACAAAACTGTCTGACTTCTTTAAATACACTGCATTTTATCTCACTGTGTGACTGTGATCTCTTGCAACGCTCAGTGTTACTGTTCTCATTTATTTCTGTAGTCGTGCTAAGAATGTGGTGGCAGCAGCTCGTCCTCCGGTGCGTTTCTTTTCTGCTGACGCCCCGGTAGTGGATCTCTACTTGGGTCAGCTGGACCAGGTGAGATTTGAGGATCTAGATTTGATGGCATTGAATGGATTTTCCTTAGTTTGATGTTTGGCATTGCCCTCATAATCAAGTATCTGGAGCTCTGTGAGACTGAAACTTTTTCTCTGCAGGTGGAGCGTCTCAGGAGTGTGGCCGAGGTGTCTTTTATTTTCTTCTATGCACCATGGTGTGCTCACTCTATGGCTGCCCGACAGGAAGTGCAGCAGGTCGCTAAGAAGCTGGCCAAAGAGGTACTCGTCAACTGAAGACACAGCAATCACCACCACTGTGCAGGATTGTTTAAACATCAAATATTTAGATGTCTTTTACTGAAACCCTATTGGGTGAAGAGTGAGGAGGCATCAGGAAGCCAGGGCGTGTTCTTACATGAAACCATGTGTGTGTTATGCAAAGTGTTGAGAAGAGTTTATAGTAGCAGCTTGATATACAGCAGTACAGACACACTCCACTGTACTGGAGTTTGTAAAAATCTGTTCAGTCCTTAAATACGTATTCAGATAATATCAGCTTATATGTCTTTCAGATTCAAATTCATAGGCCATTTGTTTTTGGCTTATTTTTTAAGTAAGTGAGCCACAATAGAGTGCGATTTCCCACATGAAAATCTAAACTAATTTACTGTGTGTAGTCAAGGCATAGTTGTGTTTTTCCTTAGCTCTGTTTCTTTCTGTGTCTCTTAAAACCCACAAACACAGGTTCAGTTTGTGGCTGTTAACTGCTGGTGGAGTCAGGGGAAATGCAGGAGGCAAAACCGCTTCTATCACTACCCCATCATCCATCTGTTTTACAGAAGGTGAGACGGAGGGCGCTGCCTTTTCTTATGGTGTGAATGTGTTTTCGACAGCTATAGCAGACAATGAATAATTGGCGAGGTACAAGCCCAATTTCAAAAAAAAAGTTGGGATGCTGTGTAAAATTAGTGCTGAATGCAATGATTTGTAAATCTCATAATGGCAGCGGCACGCCTTAAAAAATTGGGACATGTTTAGCACTGTGTAGCATCCCTGCTAACAACAGTGTGTAAAAATCTGGGAACTGAGGAGAGAAGCTGCTGCACTTTCATGAGAGGATACTTGTCCCAGTCTGGTCTGGTGGAGGATTCTAACTGCTGAACAGTCCTGGGTCTTCTTTCATGATGCTCCAGATGTTTTCAGCTGGTGAAAAGTCTGGACTTACAGGTGGGCCAGTTCAGCGCTGGGACTCTTCTACTAAAAAAGCCATGTTGTTGTGATAGCTGCAGTATGTGGGGGCCTTCCCTGAAAAAGACATCATCTGGATCAGTTCATTTTAAATAAGCTTTGGCCCAGAGAAGACAGTGTTATTTTTGGATCATGTTAGTCTTTTTTTTTTTTTTGCATCATAGAGCTTTAACCTGTTTGTGGATGGGACAACTTTGATTTGTCTCACCACAGAACAGTTTTCCACTTTGCCTCAGCACATTTTGAATAAGCTTTAACCTGCATTTGTGGATGACACGGAAAATTGTTCTCACAGACAGTGATTTCTGTCCGTTCAGAATGCAGTGCCGCCTGAGGGCCTGAAGATCCAATATTGCATCCAGTATCTATTTTCTGCCCTGTCCATTGCACACAGAGATTTCTACAGATCCTCTGAATCTGTTGATAATATTTTGTGTGGTAGATGATGAGATATTCAAAGTCTTCACAGTTTTATGTCGAGGAACATTATTCTGAAAGTTTCCACAATTTGAAGGTGCAGTTTTCTGCAGTTTGGGGAATCTCTGCTCATCTTTGCTTCTGAGAAAGTCTGTCTGTTTATGATGCTCTGTTTATACACGATCATGTTACTGACCTGTTGCCACGTATCCTGCTTCGTTACAAAGCCTGTTTTTGCGATGTGTCACTGCCATCAAAGTAGCTAATATCACGAAATACCGAAATAAGTTTAAACATTTGACGTTTTCTGGGTTCTATTGTGAATAAAATGTGGGTTTATGAGATTTGCAGATCATTGCATTGTTTCATTTGTTTATTTATTTTTTACATTTGCACAGCGTCCCAACTTTTTTGGAATTGGGGTTGTATTTGACAGCCTGTACATGTAGCTGGCTGCCATCTTTGTTTTTCTGTGATGCTTTAGATGTTCATATACGACTGCAGAGATTCCGTCACGGGCACGCACGTACTCAGGGAGGCTCCCCCTCCTAAAGATATGTTTTCATACAAAAACAATGGGAATCACTTTGTTTCTTAATTATAATTTAATTATAAGTCAGTGATTTTGCTGATAGTGAATAGCATCTAAACTGACACAAGCGAGCTGTTGTTTTATAATTTGTCCATGTTGCACCTCTGTGTTTCTTCAGGTTTGGACCAATAGAGTACAGAGGTCCATTTGTGGCTCCATATATAGAAAGTTTTGTTCTTAGAGTCATCACGCCACTGACTTACCTCCCCTCAAGAGCTCGTCTTGAAGAGTTCCTCTCCTATCACGAGGTATCGCTGAGCTTTAAACGTCTGTCACTGGATCACCTACAAAGTGTACTAAAGAACGTTGTAATGAGCTGTGTCTTGTGCATTTCTAGCCTCGAGTGGTGGGCTTCTTCCAGTTTAACTCTTCCCCTCAGCCGCCAGGATACATCACATATCTGTCCTCTGCCCTGCAGGCCCTAAAAAGGGGTAAGAAGTGACCGCTCAGCTTTAATGCTAATTGTTAAGCCTTTATAAACACTTTTTTTTTTTTTT
>VUQJ01032137.1:29423-40284 GCA_015108635.1 Andinoacara biseriatus | reverse complement strand
ATGAGACTGCACATTGACCACTTGTAAAACAGCTTAAAAATAAGTCATAATATTTTTATAATATAGAGGTTTTTGTGTGTGCCTGTGTGTGTGTGTCTGTGCGTATGCGCTGCAAACATGAAATTCTCAGTTTAAGCTGGCCAGATTTTGAATTCAAGAGTTTCATTTTACACCGATTGCTTTAAAAAATGCACGAGTGTGTGAGCAATCTGATATCACGCCTTTGATGCATTTACAACAATGCAAGCTGTCAAGACTTACACACTCTGCCACACTCACACATGCACACACAGGTGTACTCTGGTGAGTGGTGCAAACTGTTGAATGATAGCCTGTTTGGAGTTGAGGTTTAGGGGAGGTAGAGCTGGAGGTGGAGAAAGGAAGAAGTGGAGATGGGAGGCAGAGGTGCGGAGGTGAAGACAAGCTGGAAGTTCAGAAACAGACGGGTCTTTCATCAAAAGGCCTTTTCACACATGCATTCATGCGCTGGTGTGTGAACGCATGTATGAATAGGATCATGTGTTTGTGTGTGTGTGTGTGTGTGTGTGTGTGTGTGTGTGCGTGTGGCAGATGGGTGATTAGGCTGAAATATGAAATTAGTCCTGATGAAAAGCACCAGATATGCACACGTGTAATTGAATTAACCAGACTGTGTTGCGTGTGTCAGCATATATGAAATGTTCACCTTGTGCGCTTCATCCTGCAGAGAGGTGCATCACAGACGGATGGGTCAGTCAGGACACCGTTTTACTGTCAAAAACACTGCTTGCTTAATTTCTGTCACAATATTGGGTATCCAGGATGTACAGCTGGGTGGAAAATTAAAGTTAAACAACATTAAGGGTCTCAGCAGGATGTTGGCTCAGTACGAGCCCTGAAACAGCTTCAACCAGGCTCTGCTGGCAGGATGAACACCATTCTTCCAAAAGAGTTCACCTCATTTGGTGTTTTGATGGTAACAAGGAGTACTGTCAAATCTACCAGTGTGTATATGCTAAGAGCTGTATATGTACTGCTTTATTCAAAGTAAATCTAGTTTAAAAATAATTTGATGGCATTCTTTATATAAGTACACAGGAATGAATAACAAAAGGAAAGGGATTTAAGCACGTCTCCCAAAAACAATATTTTACTCAACTGAAGGTTAACGAAAAAAATTGGCTTTAAAATGATTCTTTTATTTATTATATTGAGGTTTTGCAGACACATGACCACTAACCATGTGACATCAAGTTTTCCGCCATTTTGGACGTGTGACAGTCATGGTGACAGTGTAGGATCAAGTGATTAAGGGTCCAGTCACACAGGTCTGGAGACTGGCCCGTGACAATCAAGCAACCACTGGTCGTGAGAGGAAAGTGAGTATTCCCCAACTGGTTGGCAAAAACCTCCTTGTGATTGCTTTGCTTGCTAGTCTTGGTTTGAATGGAAATGATGGACTTATCTACAAACACTGTACAGCGACTCTCTGAGCTGTGGAGAAACTGCAAAAAGTGCAGTACAAACAAGTGCAGTACAAACCAGAAATTGAGACATTTCTCCTTCAAAGTAAAAGTTGCGCATTTTGAAACATGTTGGCTGCAGTGCTGAAGCACCGTTTTCACTTTAAAGGTGAACTTTCTCCATTTCTGGTTCGCATCGTTGAGACCCGGCAATTGGGAATACATATTTTCCATAGCAGCCGTGATTGTATCACATCAAATTTGGTGGACAAATCTTGAGCAATGAAGCCACATGAGAAACCTCAGTTATAATTGGCCATAATGTTTGGATAACTGAGACAGGGATGGTCCTTTAAAAAAACTTTATGCTCTTGGGCAGTTATATCTAACATAATCTGACATATTTTTTGAGTTAGTTGACTTATTTTTATTCTGAAAATTTTTTTTATCATAGGATTTAAACAAATGCATTGGTGCAGTGGTTAGCACGGCTGCTTCACAGTAAGACTGAGACCTGTTCAGGGTGTACTCTGCCTCTCAGTCTATGGCTGTTGGGCTAGGGACAACAGCAACCCTGAAGTGTATGAGCAGTAGTAGCAAGTAGATGAATGGGTGGTGTAAAAATGCAGTGTTCGGGTTTAAAGTGTAGAGGTGTAAAATAGCATCAACTGCAATACCTGAGTTACAATAAAATGCCTTAAAACACTACCAAAAGTAAATCTAAGCAGTCACTGCTCATGAAACCATGCAACAGCCCCTCCTTCGCCTTATGGAAGCGACTTGGCTTCAGAGGGCTCTTGTTCTGTTAAATTTCGCTGATGATCTGCATATGCAAATATGTCTCCCTTGGTGGGAGTGGTCGCTTCTACAGAGACAATAACCCCATCCACAGGGCATGAGGGGTCACTGAAAGATTTGATGATACTGAAAATGAAGTCAGTTACATGCTGTTTTCATATCGCAGTCAACACATCCCATCCCTCGAATGAGCACCTGCGGGGGATTGTAGACAGCGCTCTCAACCACCATCGTCAAAACACCAAATGAGAAAATATCTTTTGGAAGGTCAGAGTTTCAGAAACGTTTGACTTGTGGAATCAGTGGCAAAGCGAATTTAAGCTGTTCTGCCTCCACTTTTTTTGTTTTCAGCTTTAATTTGTTATTCAAATACGCATACACCCACTGCAGTAACATAGTAACAAGATCTCCTCAGCCATCATGGACAAATGAAGGGCTTCCTCATTGGCAGGATGCAAATGTAATTAAAACTTAAAACAAATTTTAAATTAAAACATACATTATCTGCTCTGACCGCACTTATTGTAAAATCTTCAAGACTTCTGTGTTTAGTTTACTGACACAATCAGTATGGAAAAAGTGACTGAAGCTGAGTCACGCTAGCGTCCACAACAGCTGCTCTGATACTCAGCACATAAAGAAGCCACAGAGCGGCTTTATTTGCTGAACGCGTCCTCATATTCACATCCATATAAACAGGTTAAGCCAGGATTGCAGAGTTTGGCAGAAGGTAATAGATAACAGACGATTACAGCAATAAGACCTGCACATGTGGACAGAGAACAAACACAGTGCAGATCTGCAGACTTAGTAAAAAATTGTCTAACTGTAGATGCTTCGGTACTCACTTTGAAATCTGCCCAACTTTAAATTTTATGTGAAAAAGTAGGCTTGGCTCAGTTTCTTTCTTTTTTTTTTCTTTTTTTTTTTTGCAATAAAAGATCTTAAACACAAAGCCTTCAGAAAGCCCGTAAGAAGTTATTCATTTGTGAATTATAGCTGGAACCATAAAGATAGCAAGGTACAAGTTACTTTGCATATATTTAGTGGCTCTCATTATCTCTGGGAAGGTGTTTACACTCCCTGCTCACCTTTCGGTAGTTTTGTTCTTTTCACTTTACAGCATTATGATGGTTTGTTGTCTTTCTTTGTCTTTATGTCTGGACTGTTTGCGTGTTACAGACATGGTCTCAATATTGTGTTTTGTTCTGTATATGTCAGCAGCATTTTTTTTCTCCAATTTTCCAATTTGCAGAGTTACAAACTTATCAAAGGAGGTTTAGTAAACGCTACAGTTTTTACTCTCAGTACTGTGCAAAATTCCTGAGCGTTTTTTTTATATTTTGCTAATTTTTTACCAATTTTTATTCTTCCACACAGCCTGAACTCTCTGAGGCAGCTTTCATGTCATTTCTATAAGTAATCTTCAGGAATTGTTCTCCAGGCTTTTTGAAGGACATTCAAAACTCTTCTTTGGATGTTGGCTGCCTTTTGTTCCCATCTCTGTAAAGATACTGCTTCAACAATGCTGAGGTCTGGGATCTGGGGAGGCTAGTGCATTACCGATAGTGTTTCATTGTGTATTTTTCTAACCAGGTATACTTTTACTGCACTGGCAGTGTGTTTGGGATCATGGTTATGCTAAGAAATGAAGATGTTGCTGATCAAATGTTTTCCAGCTGGATCAAAATGTGAAGACACTTTCTGGATTCATAATTCCAACATCAGTGACTGAAATGAATCCCCAAACCACAACAAAACCTCCACTGTGTTTAAAAGATGCCTGTAGACCACCACCATGTGTGCACATCATGTCAACTTAAGAAATGAGAACAAATGTTGTGTTTTTGCAACAGGCTGTTAGTAACAAAGTGCCTAAAGATACAATGTTTTTTTTCTTTGCTAAGTTGCCTGTTAAGTGTAGACACAACACTCATCCACCCTTGTGTTAGGTTTATGCTTGAATGATACATAAGTCAGTGAAAATTCCTGTGAAAATGGTCAGGTACGAGGACTGCATTGAAAATGTGTGAAAAAGCCGCCAAGAAAAACTGTGAAAGTCTTCCAGACAGCCCGGAGAGCTATTGCTCATTACCACTTTAAAAAAAATTGCAAGAAATTCTGGAAAAAATATAAAGAAATCACGAGAGGGTTATCACGAGACATTTTTACAGTACTGTAATATATTACATATATTTATATATGTTATTATATATTAACATGACTAGGCTATTACAGCATGCAAACCCCGTTAATATTTTCATAAGAGTCCCATCTCACACAACGGAATAAACTACCTTTTGTAGTTTATGTGTAAGGATTTTTTTTCTTACAAATGCACAGAGTGAAAGGAAATTATGCCGCAAGAAAGGAAAAGATTAAAAGTCTAACAAACTGCCTTGACGCCTTTCATCACTCATTGTTTTCTTATCTTTGCATTATGTTTGTATTAGTGTTTCTGTCCCATTTAAATTTGCAAAATGGTTTAAGGTATGTTTCCTTATAAGGTTTTGTTTGTTTGATTTTCATCTTATAAAGTCAACGTCCTTTTTGTATTATGTTCTAATGTTCCTGTTATGTGCTCAAAAAAACAGCAAAATAAATTAATTAAAACCAATTATTGTCCTCGGTTTATACAGCGATGCCTTACCAAGGTTTCACAATTTTTTTGGTCCTATTTTATGGCCCCTCGCTCTCTCGCTCTCCTCTCCCTCTCTCTCTGATATCAGTTGTGGTATAGGCGGGTTTTCCGCCAGCAGGGTTTGGTTGATTCTCTATTGATTTGCTGGAGTGGCAGAGGAGGAGGAGAAAGTGAAATGGGAGGAGAGCAGGAGAAACCTCCGCCTGGCCAGTGAGGGAGGGAAGGAGGGATATGATTGTGCGTGTTTGGGACGAGAGAGGAGAGTGATCATAATCAAGGCAAAAGTCCGTCTTGCAACGGGAGCGCACTTCAATCACGTGGGGTTTGGATTTGTATAGGGGAAAAAGTAAAAGTGTCGTCGAAGTGACTTGTGGTTGTACTTTGTTTTTTTCCCTCCTCTCTTTGCCTTTCCACCCCCTCCGCCCTGCATTCCGCGGAGCAGCTGTGTTTTAATGCCCCTGCGCACCCGAGGAGGAGAGGAAGGAGAGAAGAGTGAAGAAGAAGAGGCTGAAGAAGAAGTGAGAAGGCCTGGACACCACCCGTCCTCGCCCTTTGGAAGTCTGTCCACTCTCCCCTCCTGGCCCTGCATGGACGGGGATGGGGAGAGCCGGATGCTGTTGCCGCGGGGCTGAGCGCCTCACCTCCCCGTCTGTGGTGCGCCGCTTCCGGCCACTGCTTCTGCTGATCATCGCTCTGTGCTGCGGTGCTCACATAGGTAACTAATTATACTTCACTTCACACTGCAACACCTAGAGTCTCTTACGGTCACAGTCTGAACTAATCTCTAATTTATGTACTTTCATATTCAGTGATGAACTAATTACTATTGAGTCCATCAGCAATAACCGTAGTAACAAGATTTATTTTCCTTCTCTTGCTCTTGGTAGTGATGAAAACACTTTATTAGTTATTAAGCGTTTGTAATCAATGTGTGGCTGATCCTTGTGTTGGGCCCAGTGCTGGCTGACAATGGCTCTCTCTAAAGCGGCAGTGCAGCAGTCTGAGCACGGATCGAGTTTCTCCTCTCTCCTGGGCCGTCATTCTCCTGTCTGCCTCTTAATGGCTCATGGAGGAGGGGGAGAGAAGGCAGGAGAGGACTACCTCTCTTGTCCATACATATATAACAGATTTATTCAGTGCACTCATTTCAAAAGAGCAATCTATTCCAGAGCTGCATCATAAAAAGTTGTGCTGTGATTCAAATCTGGTCAAACCTGAAATAAACAGTTTATCTTGAGTTTATGCAGAATAATAACGTCTATTATAAGAAATGCAATCAGGTAATATCAATTAAGAATTGGGTCTAAAAGTAAGCATATGCATTCTTGAATAGTTGAGATTTTTCTTTTTATTTGTAGCTGTTTATCTTTTGATGGTCACCTACAGAAAACTCCCCTACACTGACCCAACGCTTGTTAGAAAAAAACAACAAAAACAACGAATGAAACAAATGAAGAGCCCGTTAACACAAGCCAATGTTAAAGAGGTGTGTGCGTGGATTTTTGACAGTTTTAAAAGAATCGTTTTTTTTTTTCAGTAGCTTTTCAGTGGGTTTTTTTTTGCCACATTGTTTGCTGGTCATTTTCTGTCTCATAAAGACTCTGAAGCATTTTGCATTTGGTGCAAAGAAAAAAAAAACTGGCAGAGTCTGAGTGTTTCTGTCTGCGCAGGGGGTCGGCTGTCTGTAGAGCAGTCACACCTCCAGTAATTAGTTTAACACAGCACAGGCAGTCGGACAAAACCACCTCTGCACACATTCTGGTGGGAACAGAGAGACCCACTTTACATTAAAAGACCTTCTTGGCACCTATGCTACATGCGTGTCACCTGGAAAGAATGTATTTTTTCATTTGTTGAGCCAAACAGAATGTTTTATTTGTTAAAACTTGTTCGTGTTTTGGGGTATTTTGATATATTTCTTTGTTGCTCCAGCCTCCAGCCCCAAGCGTCTGTTTAGACGGGGAGGAAGGAGTGTCTGAATTGTTGACTATTGTTTGCAGTGTCTAGTCGGAGAGAGAGAGAGTGCATGCTGGAGTGAGCTCCTATAAAGCTTTGCAGCTTAAAGCTATAGAAAGGCTGTTTGTGTGATTTGAGTTCAGTATGCAAGAGGGTGCACACAACAGGGTGATCAATAAGCACTTCTGGAGCTATTCCCTCGGTTGAGAGATGATCCCAGTAGATCCTTTCCTGATCTCCAGAGATCAAAGTAGTTGGAGGCAGCGAGAATGGGAGGCAAAAAAAAAAATGCTAAACCGAGCTATTGAGATTCAGCTGGTTGATCTTATGACCTCTGTCTGATGGTAGAGAAGGTGCCTCAGGAAGAGAGGCGGCAAGGAGGTGAGGAGGCTGGCCAGGGAAGGAGGCTGAGGGGGCTGAAGGCTGAAAGCAGAATAGTGCTGAAGGAGGCAAGTGATTGAAGCTAAAAAAAAAAAGAGAGAGAGCGAGAGAGACAAAACATACGATATGAGAGAAAAGAAGATTCAAGACCTGTGGGATGATATTGGATGCGAGGAAGATATAGAACATGGAGCAGGATTGTAGGAAATGTTAAACAGATGAGTTTCGCATTCTCCTGTTAACAATATCTTGTATTCGTTGGTTTTACTTGACCAAAAAAAGGAAATTTTTATGCAGAGACTGGATTTTCTTTTGAAAGTTCAGTTGTGAATACTTATAAAGACTGTTTAAAAAAGGAGATCAGGGGATTCTTTAGAGACTGAAAAGAAGAGAATTGTAACATGTAAATATTACAAACATTATCAAGCACCATATGGAAATCCTAATTTTTTCATTTTAGGATGGCCAGAGTACAGGGTCAGCGTGGGAGCCACACAGTGGTGTAAAACGTCAGCAGAAGCTTGCTGCCTGTAAGGCTTTAACCTTTATAGAAGTCAAAGGTTTAATACCTGAGTCCTGCAGTTAGAGGTTCAGCTCGCTTCTCACCAAGTCTGGGAAAATATTAGTGAATAAGTGCTTTTGTGCCGCAGCTCATGATCCCGATACCTTCCGAAAGAGAATAAACCCACCTTGATTAGATTGGGAGCAGAATTTGGGTCCTGCAGGCTAGATTGGAGGGAAAGAAGGAGGCTGTTGGTGCACCAGTCAAAGACACAATGTGTCCTCAGTGCTCAGACCGTCTGTGCAGCGGTGGTTGGCCTGGGAGGCAGCCTGTCTGTGTGTGTGCGCGTGTGTGTGTGTGTTTTTGTGGGTTTGTGTCAGTATTTAACAGTTAGGAGAGAGATTCTAAAGCATGGTGTGAGTGAGGGTCTGTACCTTCACCCTGATTTGTAAAATTCAGAGCATTACTGCCCCCATTTGGTAGCACGGCACTCCTTCATGCTCTGACAGATAAACTGACAAAGAATAGCGGACGTGAGCTGTTGGCTGGTTAAGTGATGGAGTAACATTTAAGTGATCATTTCTGTAAAAACTCATGCACTTTCGGCCTTTTGTTGGCCATTAAGAGACCATCATCTAAAGATCACTGACTTTGTGTGGTTAACGGAAGTACAACCAGCATTCTTTCTAAGATAGCTATTTGTGTGTGTGTGTGTGTGTGTGTGTGTGTGTGTGTGTGTGTGTGTGTGTGTGTGCGTGTGTCTGTGTGCATGCTGCTCATACACTGCAGAGCCTCCCTCTCTCTCTGGCCTAATCTAATTGGAGCACGTTGTGACTGATGCATTAGGTCTGGTCTCTAATCTCTTTCTCGCTCTATCTTTCACTCTCTCTCCCCGATGATCTATGATATAAGAGGCGACTTTGACCCTTGTTACATTTAGAAATGTAGAAAGAGATAAAACGTCGGGGAAAGCTGTTTCTGATGGGTACACGAGGTACATTTTTGATTACGCTTTTTCTCTACAAAAGCCACACGGACTCACAAACACAATTATTCAGCACCTTTCTGACAAAGATTATTAGCTTCAAAAAGTGACTGTGTTGCGTTTGTATGCCCAGCACAGCTGCATTGTCTTGCTCCCTTTGTCTATAATCTGTTGTATGCTTTTAGACTGTGCAGACACTTTTATCTCACTACTTGTGGTAAAACATGCTTCATCTTTCCTCTACTTGCTCTTTGGTTTATTACACTTTGGGTTTATTACACTTGCAGAGCGGCACTGCTGATTGATCCAGATTTTCAATCAACAGCTGGGTCTTTTTCTAGTTTTATTAGGTTTTTATTAGACTGTAAAAGACTCATATCATTGCGTGTTTAAAATAAAAGCTTTCTTCACACGTAACCTTGGTAGTCTTGTGTGATTGCACAAACCTTTCCTTTCTAGTAAGATATAATTCTGTCGAGCTGACACCTAAATTATCAGACATGCCTGCCTCCTTGTATCTGTGATCTTATACTGCTTTACGTCAGTATTTCAGACTGTGTGTGTCCTTTTCAGGCCAGTGCCAGGTGGCCACCCCTCAGTGTCGTATCCAGAAGTGCACCACCGACTTTGTCTCCCTGACCTCCCACCTGACCCCTGCCGTGGACGGCTTTCACACTGAATTTTGCAAGGCTTTACGTGCATACTCGGCCTGCACTCAGAGGACAGCCAAGTCCTGTCGAGGAAACCTGGTCTTCCATTCGGCTGTTCTGGGCATCTCGGACCTCATGAGCCAGAGGAACTGCTCCAGAGACGGGCCCACTTCTTCTACACACCCCGAGATCCACTTCGAGCCGTGCAACTACCACAGTCGCACTCAGCACGCCCACACACACTCCCACGCACATGCACACTCCCACACTCACAGCCATGGCCACAGCCACTCTCGGGCTGGGTACCTGTTTTGTGGGCTCTTTGGTGACCCACACCTGAGGACATTCAAGGACAGCTTCCAGACTTGTAAGGTGGAGGGAGCATGGCCTCTCATTGATAATGATTACCTGTCGGTGCAGGTCACTAATGTTCCCGTGGTTCCTGGCTCCAGTGCCACAGCAACCAATAAGGTAAGGAACTGTAAACTGGCTTTTGGGCCCTTATTTTCTGTTCTTGAGGCTGAAAGAGCCTCACAGGTGCAAGCATGGTGTGCATTCTAGTTATATCTCTGTTTGTGTTTCTGTAATGACGTCTAAGCTACTTTTCCTGCACGTCAGAATAAGAAATCTTATCAAAGTGAAACTGGAAAATACGCTCAGCCTGCTCTACTTGAGGTTCATTCTGAGTGTCTCTTGCTCCCATAAACTCACAGGTGTAACACAAACAGCCCCGATCTTGTGACTCTTGTCTCTTGTGACTGAACCAGTGTTAGAACTCTAACATGGTTAATGGCTGCGTATAGCCTGACCTTTAATAACATGGAATGAGATGTGTGAAAGGACCCACTGTTTACTTATGTGTGCATTTGCAAGCACTTGTGTGTGTGTGTGTGTGTGTGTGTGCCTAATAAGTTCAGGAGTGGGACTCTGTGCTCTGCTTACAGCACCGTGTGTCTTAGAGGACTCTGTACAACAGAAGACACTCACAAGTACACACATACACACACCATTAAATGTATGGCGAACCACACAAGGTGATCTTTGTGGTGTTAAAGAAGCAATGTTGTTGTTTCCCCGCGATGATCTGCACTTTCTAGCACAGTCGATAGCTTTAATTATTAAAGCACATACACACCCATGCATACACTTAGTCACGCACAGACTGGCGGAAACACACACACACACACACACACACACACACACACACACATACATTAAGCAAATAGTACAGCTGCTATGCTTTGGAGCTGTAAGTTTGACCTTGTGTCAGAGGTGGGGCAAGTTATTAGTCACGATTATTAGGGACACACACACACACACACACACACACACACACACATTAACAGCCCTCCAGGCTTAATGGCCTGCCAGGCCTCATTGCTCACGGCTGTCATATGAACAAAGCAGCCATTCACCGGAACTATGATGCTAGTGCTAACCGTAATGCTCACACCACACCCTACATCTACCACTTCCAGCTTCCACTCACCACTGGAGCCGTGTGTG
>VUQJ01032137.1:1620-14050 GCA_015108635.1 Andinoacara biseriatus | reverse complement strand
TTGAGACCAAGGGGGCCGGGGGGGGGGGGGGGGGGGGCGCTAAAAATGTGTCCGCATACACCTCAGAGAGTATATAGCTGAGCAGGGGTAAGGGTTTGGTCAGCCATGATCAATCATAACCGTGTGATCATCATATGCACTCACAGTGTCCTCTCAGGAATAGATAACAAAACGTGTTTTTGTTGGCGTGCATGTACCCATAGTGCACGTGGTCCCGCCTCCCAATAGTAACATCCAATCAGATGTGAATATTGTAATTTGATGGGAGGTTGTCAACAACTGGTCGGAGAGGAGGAAAAGTGTCATTTGCTGGTGTGTTTGTTATTTGGCGAGCGTTTTAGAGAGACTAAGTAGTTCACACGTTTTAGGTGAAGGCATATTAGTTAAAGACAGCCGTGCCTAGCTCGCCTTTTAACTTGAATAAACAGCTATGGGCGATAAAGTTATGGAAAGCGGCTAACGTTAGCTAACTGAATGTCTTTCTGTCATTTACAATTGTCAGAAGTTGGCTAGTTCCAGGCTAGCTACTACGTAGTTAGCTACCGCTAGATTGGGATCTGATCGCCTGCGGTAGGTTGTGGCCAGCAGTAAAATCATCTCGTCTGTCGAGCGTCTCTGAAAGTGGAGAGGCTCTCCAGTTTTTTGGACGGGACAAGGTCTTTGGCGATATCTCACCATGGATTTGTTTGACAGTAACAGTTCAGGTAAGTAGGCAAAGACGGAAGGCACAGTAAGAGCAAGCTAACAGCAGCAGGCCAGCTAATAACTGCCGGGACATTTGGCTGCAAGCTCACTGGGAGTGACATTCACCCGAGGACACATGCTGAGAGCGACTTTTAACAAACAGTATTAAAACAGCTATGTCTTTGCTGTGTAATTTGCTTAATTTTGCACTCAGAACCGATCTTAAACACAGTGGTATCTGACAATCCTACAGTGATGTGACATATACATTTACATGCGAGTTTTCTTTCCCCATAAGGTCTTTGGCCTCCGGGCACATATTTTTGATTTTATTTGAAGTGAAATAAATACAGAAACACATTTCTAACGGCTTAAAACAGAGGCTGTCTTAACATAGTATTCCCCTGTTACATATTAATATCTGTAACAACACAGCAGCTTCGTGTGCTCGATGTAAACGTGATGGTTTGATAACAGCTGTGTTTTCTCTTGGTGTGGAGAGCTAATAAGTCACGCTCAGTTCAGCTTGGGCTCCCAGCCACTCATATTGTTTACAACCTCAGTTATGGTCCCAGGACGCGCAGAGTTTTATTAAAGCAAACAAAAAGGCCAGTGCACACAGCGTAACAGCTCACAGGAAAGCAGCAGCAAAATCACAGTAGTTTGACTTCCTGTTTTTGTGTATGTGTTTGTCAGGACGTTTGGTTGTGACTTTGATTTTCGACGCCAGGCTTGTGTTATGCAATCGCATTTTTGTCAGATAATGATGCGAAAGCCTTTACAGAATCTTTGTTCCTATAGGCTTTAAACGATGTGTTTAAAGTGTGTTTGCTGGGTGTTATAACTTAGGGGACACACCTTCCAAACTCACACATATTTAACTCAAGATCAAGATTCTTTAACTGTAGTTCTGTGAGACTGCTTTTGGGTTTATCTATGTTTTGAGTAAACCGGAAAACCCCAGTTTGCAGATAAACGGCTTTACTGTGTTTACATATAGACGTATGGGTGTTTCACAGTCATCTTTTGTTATGATAACCATCGTGATAACCACTTCCCTCATATGAGCACGCCATTTTGCTTCTGTGAAATATGTAGCACTGTAACAACAAACCTTGTATCCCACAGCTGTTAGAAGAAGATATGACAAACATTAAAGTTTAATGTGTTTAGTAGGTGCTATTCTTAAAAACTCCTCTAGACACTGCACATTACCCATTGCTTAGCTCCTGGCCTATTAATAGGCATTCATCGTTCAGCAATGTGGTCCAGACAGCAGAGACTGTGTCGACCCACACTGTCATATCAGAAACACTACTGACCAAACAAGGAGCAAAATAATTCACCTCTGACATTTCAGGGCTGCTCACTCTCTTTTGGGAGTTAAAACTCATCCTTGTTGTAATTGTTTCAGCATAAACAGTGTCTTTCTGTGCTATCCACTCACATCCACCAAACATCATATAGAAAGTGAAAATTGTTTAGTCTGTAAAACCATGAATGGTTTGCGAGGCAAAAGTGGAGAGTTGCAGAGCTCAGTGTTTTACTACTTTAGTTATTGAATCAGGAACTTGAACATGCCTCTGATTGTTTCAGGGATTACTGAGGGGAGAATCTGGCTGCCAAGCAGTGACATTAATTTTGTAAGACAAGGCCTTCTCTTGTCACAATGCTGCATATGCAGGGTAGCTTGAAAACAGTCCTTTAAAAACTGCACGTTCCATAGACTAGTGACAAATATTCTTTGTCTTAGCCTTTTCGTGGTTGGGGACTGTCTTCGTTTTTAGTTCACTGTATTTAACTGTTAAAAAAGAACTCTTACCAGATTTGTAAGGTCTGCAGTTCAGTGTCTCATCCTCCTGATGAACCTGTTCTATGTACTGTAGGTCAAAGAACCAGGAAGCACTGAAGAAGGTGTACTAACAGGAAATTGCAGAAACCCAGTAAAAGCTTTGTGAAATGTGGCTTCATGTTGTGTCAGCAATGCTCTTTGTGCTGGATAGTCTCTTGTGCTTTTCTGTAATTCTACACAATCAGCTGTATTCTGTTACATCTCTCTCCTTTCAGTCATTTCCCCCTTTTTTTTTTTTGATCAGCATCTGTCTCATTTCTCTTCCTCTTTGTGTTCTAGAGCGTGCCAACCTGCCGAGAAACATGATTGAGAATAGCATGTTTGAAGAGGAGCCTGATGTTGTGGATTTGGCGAAAGACTCCACAGCTTTTCCAGTATGTCAATAGCATGTGTTTATAATGGAAGCAGACTGGGGCAGTATTTGTCCCTTGTCTCACATTTGATTTTAGTGTGGTGACAATTCTAATCTTCATTATGTTAATACTACATCTGCAGTTCATTAGTTTCCAGTCACCACTATAAACTGTAAACCTCATGAATAAAGTTTGTAAACTCTTCCTCTTGTCTGATATCCACTAAATCCTCTCTTAAAGTTCCTCAACCCTTTTGCGTTCTTTCAGCAATGATTTCTATTGGAAATAGAAACAGGTGCAATCCTGATTAAAACTCCTCTCTCCTGTCATTACCTGTTCTGATTTTTTTTTTTTTAATTAAGCTCTCTGCACTTCTTTCACCCCCTCTACCTATAGCATTTTATCCTGTGCTAATGAATTTACCTGGAATGGCTATACAGTTATTCACAATATATGGGAATCACTGCACAGTTTAACTGGAGAATAACAGAGCCTCTGGATATGCTCTCTCTAGACATTTCCTGCTCTTGACCCGGATGAAGTGACGTATGAGCCCCGTAGCTCACGGTTACTTGTGCGAGGCCTGGGGGAAAATGACATGGAGGACGATGAGGAGGACTGTGAGTCTTCAGCGCGTCTTCTGGGCATGTCCTTTATGAACCGAAGCGCCACTCGCAGATCCAACTCTTCCCCGTACACCAGACAGGCTCCACCAAGGTAATGCAGAGTTCATCATTTGTAATGCTGCTTAGTGTGTTTACTTCAAAAAAATTCCTGTGATGTGCAGTGCTCCATAATTTTGTACTATTATATGTTCTGTATATGTTGGAAATCAAATTTTGATTTAATGAGCCAGTAGATAGAAATAAGCACAGCAACATGCGTTGTGCCTCTTGGCTCAGTAGAGTTGGTAGTACTACTGAAAAATCTGAGACTGCTGCTATATTTAAGTCCTGTCAGAAACTTTGTGGTTACAGATAAAGTTTTGTTTTAACACTACATTGTGTCAATTTTTTCAAGATTGAAATAATAGCATTGACAACACCGTTAAGATAAGTTTGAGTTCTGTTTCCTGACCAAAAAAGTACCTGTTAAATATAATCATAGTGATTGACTAAATAATTGTGCAACTCAAACTTAAAGTGCTGTTATTGACTGCATAGACTAAAAAAAACTATTCAAATATCACATCCTGTCACAAAGTAAAAAAGTTTTCATATGTGCAGCCTTCAACTTTACCAGATGAATCACACAAAGTAGACTCTCATTCTGAAAGATAATTTTGATTCAAAATGTTGATTATTAAAGCTTGATTTAACAAAAGCTTAACAATCATTTTAGCTGCAATACTCTCTTCGTATTTAAAATTAGTTAACCCAACATTAACCTATTTTTGTTTTCAGGTCATGTTCGCGACCGTCAGCACGTACCATGGTTGTATGTGTGTTAGTCCTAGTGATAGTGGCCTCTATGACCATGGTACTGTACTTCCTACCTGGCTGCACCTTTACCAAGGTAAGAAAAATATGTTGTTACTTTTCAACGGTATCAACTTTTAAACAAAAAAGACCTTTTTTTTTTATTTCTCCATGCTCACTCCAACCCTGCATCATCTCCAGGCAGGTTGTCGTAAGCCGAACAAGACCAATCCCATTGAACCAGTCTACCCCATCTCCACAAATGGTGAATTGTTTCCATGGGCACAGCTCCAACTCCCTCAAAGCATAAAACCTCTCAGCTATGACCTCACTCTGAACCCTGACCTTGACAAAATGACCTTCACTGGCCGAACTGTTATCAACATGTCTGTGCTTCACAGCACAAGCCGCATTGTATTCCATGGTGCTAATCTCAACATTACCAAAGCAACCTTGAAGGTGGGTTTAAAGAGGGTTTTTTGTGTGCTGATAAATAAATAATTTACCTTCTTCTTTTGATGCATTGTCTGCCAGTTTGTGACTAACACGTTCTCTCTTCCAGTTGGGTGATGGGGAGGCCACAGATGTGACTGTACTGGAATACAAACCCAGACAGCAGTTAGCTGTTAATTTCTCTAAGGAGCTGGAAGCAGGCCAATACTGTGTTCTGACACTGGAATATGCTGCCAATCTCTCAAACACTTATGATGGTTTCTACAGCAGCTCCTATACTGATAAAAATGGAAACAAAAGGTATACCTGCCTTGTTTGTTATTTATTACCACACTATGTATGACAGGCTTTAAAGGTGGTGATAATTGCACCCTAACTTAAAAAGTCCTTACTTGATCCAGCTGTCTTAGCTAATTATGGATGATTCTAACCTTCTTTTTATTTCAAAAATAAAAGCTCTATGCATGTCATGTTACACCTCAGCGCAGTGTTCGATACTGCTGACCACAATATTTTACTGTAGAGCTTAGATCACACCGTTGGTATTAAAGCTACTGTGTTGCAATGGTTTGAATCATATCTGTCTGTTAGATTAAAATTTATGTATGTAAATGCTACAATCAGAAACATCCTGTCTCAGAGTGATGCTGAAAAACTAGTTCATACATTTATTACTTCTAGGCTGGATTATTGTAATTCATTATTATCAGGTTATCCTAAAAGCTCCCTGAAATCCTTCAGTTGATCCAAAATGCTGCAGTGAAAGTACTGACCGGGATTAGAAAAAGGGAGCCTATTTCTCCCATATTGGCTTCTCTTCATTGGCGCTTTGTTAAATCCAGAATTGAATTTAAAATCCTTCTTCCTTCTCGCATACAAAATATTGAATAAGCAGGCCTTGTCATATCTTAAAGACCTCATAGTACCTTATTACCGTAACACAGTACCTTGTTCTCAGAGAGAAGGCTTACTTGTGGTTCCTAGAGTTTTCAAAAGTAGAATGGGAGTCTTCAGCTATCAGGGCCCTCTACTATGAAACCAGCTCCCAGTTTAGATTTGGGAGACAGACACTCTCTACTTTTAAGATTAGGCTTAAAACTTTCCTTTTTGATGCAGTTTACAGGTAAGCCTGGATCAGGTGACTGAACCTTCCCTTAGTTACGCTGCACTAGGCTGCTGGGGGGCTTCCCATAATGCGCTGAGCATTTCGTCTTCACTAATCTCTTCACTCCATGTGTGTTTATATACCACTAATAAATTAAACATTACTAATTATTAAACTCATCCTCCCATAGTGTGTTTTTTTTGTCCTGCCTCTCTCTGCTCTCTGCTGTCTGCTCTCTTCTCCTTCCCCTTATCCCTAACTGGCTGCCCCTCTCTGATCCTGGTTCTGCTGGAGGTTTCTTTATTTTAAAAGAGATTTTCCTTCCCACTGTTGCCAAGTGCTTGCTCATAGGGAGTTGTGCGATTTATTTTATTTTATGTTTCTTTCTAATACTGTAGAGTCTTTATTTGACAGTATAAAGTGTTTTTAGGTGACGGTTGCTGTGAATTGGTATACAGTATAAATAAAATTGAACTGAATTGGTTCTGATATGTATCGACTGCGGACTCAGCCCAAGGACACTAATAAATGAGTGCTATAAAAATAGCAAATACTAAAAGAGGATGTTTTATTGAGTTCAAACATTTCCCTGCTTCAGCACAGTCATGTTTATCTTGCTCTTGTTCCCAGTGTGCTAGCAGCAACACAGTTTGAGCCACTGTCTGCCAGGAAGGCCTTCCCTTGCTTTGATGAACCAACTTTCAAAGCCACATTCCTGATTAAAATCAGCAGAAAAAAAAACTACATGACTCTTTCCAACATGCCCAAGGTAATGTAAAATAAATGAGTTTTGCATTATGATACCAAGGGTTGAAACTTGCTACCCGGTGTTGTAAAAGGCTTCATTAATATGTGGTTGACATATTCTTTTTTCAATTTACGGCATGCACTGTATCTATTATTACTGCCAGTATCTGACTGGATTTCAAACTAAAAATGGAACACCAACATAGCCTGAAACAAGCTTTAAATTACATTTGGTTTTAGTAGCATGAGATTTTAACTTCCTAATAGAAGTTAGACTTTTGAATAATTGTTCTGAACATGAATATGATTTTTGAATGCTTTTTGTGTGGTTTTTTGTACAGCAGTTGACTGTGGCAAGCTTAAATTAATGCCAGCTGTTAATTCATACTCTCTTGGATGTACAAAATAAAATAGAATTGTATATGAGTAGGCAAACTTGACAGGTTTATCCACTTTATTATAGAGTTCACAGCCTAATTTCCTCTTGGTTTTTTTCAAGGTATTATCAATTGCAGTAACACTAAATTGAGCATTTGTCACTATTTAGCCACAATTTACAGAACATAATTATAATAATATGTCTCATCCTGTCCTGAAGACTTGTGAATAATTCTTAGGTAATTCTTCTGGCTTTCAGATTATGATGTAGATACACTACTGAAATTAACTTGTACTTATTTCATCCTTGTGTTACGTGTTTAAGGCAAAATCTACAAATCTTGCTGGTGGCCTCGTGCAGGATGAGTTTGAAAAGACCAGTGTCAAAATGAGCACTTACCTGGTGGCCTTCGTAGTTGCTGACTTCACCCCTCTCACCAGAAATGTTTCAGGAACCCAGGTAGTTCTAACAGAGAATGCATATATATATAATTTCAGTGAAGTTGTGGTGTTGCTGATAAACTTTATATGTGTGTGTGTTCTTATAAATACCTTGTATTGTTTGTGTTAGGTGTCAGTCTACTCTGTACCAGAGAAAATGGGGCACACTGACTACGCTCTGGACACAGCCTCTAAACTGCTGGAGTTTTACAATAATTTCTTTGAGATTAACTACCCCCTCAAAAAACTAGGTGAAAAAAATCATTGGACAATTCATTTATACACACTGTGCTTTACCCTACTGCAATTGTTCTCTCCTGTCCCATTTTTTAGACACTTCATATGCTCTTTTTTTTTTTTTCCCCTTTTTTGTCAGACTTGGTAGCCATCCCTGACTTCCTCGCAGGAGCCATGGAGAACTGGGGGTTAATCACTTTTCGGGAAACTACCCTTTTGGTGGGCAAAAATTCCTCATTCCTGGAAAAACAAGTGGTGGCCTCCGTCATTGCACATGAGCTCGCTCATCAGGTACTTTTGTTTGTTTTGTGAAAAGGAACAAAGATCGGGAATGTGTTTCAGATAGAAATTTATGTCTAATATTGTCTTGCAGTGGTTCGGAAACCTGGTGACTATGAGATGGTGGAATGACCTGTGGCTTAATGAGGGCTTTGCTACTTACATGCAGTACATGTCACTGCAGGAAGTGTTTCCCCAGCTGGATACTGTAAGTTCAGTCATATGGTTCATGAATTACCTGTCACACAGTTTAAATGAGATAACATTGTGTGTCTCTCTACCATCATTTGCAGGGTAATTTATTCCTCTCTGTGCGGTTCAGAACTTTGGACAAAGATGCACTAAACTCCTCACATGCTGTGTCGACAGAAGTCAGTACATCAGAGCAAGTAGAAGAGATGTTTGATTCTGTCTCCTATGAAAAGGTAAACTTCTATATATATATATAAGTACATCCTATGTTGTGTTCATTATTTTACTTAACTTTGATTTCCAGCTGTTTACTTCAGGGAATAGAGGACCTCACTTGACGTTATAGTTAGGTAATTAGTAGATATTCCTCTGTTTTAGATCTGACAACAGATGCTGTGTATCTTTGTCTTCCAGGGTGCATCCATTCTCCTAATGCTGAATGCTTCCTTGCCTGGACCTCAAGAGTTCAGAAAGGGTATCATTGAATATCTCAAACAGTTCAGTGGATTAAACACAGACACTGATGACCTGTGGAACAGCCTCACAAAGGTGGGTGCATTTGTGTTTCATGTTCATGTATATGTGTGCTTTTCTGTTTTTACTGACACTGAGGCTGGTATTTTGTCACCTTATGAGTTTATGTGTATGTGATCATGGCAATATGTAGTCCTGGTGAGCCTCACTGATACAGAATTTTTAAGACCACTATCAATATTTGTTGATTTAAAAATCAAAATTTTTTTCTTTCAGGCAAATGAAACCTGAACAGATTTGCCTAATATGCGTTATGTGTAATTATTTATTTACTTATTTTTATGCTCTGCCCAAATCTGCTTGGATCAGCTGGTTGTTGTGCTTGTGGAGTTATAGGGGTGTGCATGACTAGTTGACTAGACACTTACATGTTGTTGCCCTTGCTAGTTGGTGCCAGAAATACCATACCAGCTAAACGTAGCATTCTTATTTTTTAATGTACAATGGCAGGTATCGGTTTAAAGATGTTAAAGTGCCACCAGCCACTACCAGACTGCAGCCTTTACAGCCGGCTGCACCGCTCTCATTCTCCTTCTCTCTCTGTGAAGTTGTAAATGTCCAAGGGGGAAAGTAAACATGGCAGCTGTACTAACAGCACTGTTCTGCAGTACTTTACTGCAGATGTAGGTCGGCTTTGCCAGAATAAACTGGAATAAAATGGTGTGTAGATGCTAGCAAGAAAGAAACTAAGGCTACTGCTGCTAAGTTCAGTAAAGGTTAGCCAGACTCTGCAGATTAATCTGACTGTGTTGGACTGTTGTGATTGCAACACTATACATGGTGCAAAGTACCACACCTTTCAGCAACATTTAAAACACGAAAACCAGTTTTTAAGGTTTTTTAAAGGCTTTTTTCTCGTTTAGAATAATTGTGTAATCTAATTTATTTTTCTCATTTAAACGGCATGCAAATTAGCCATCTGTTCACTTTCCGCTGCCGTATGACAACCAGCCTCTAATGAAAATGTACTTTTCCTGACAGTATTTAGCTAGTTTTAGTGTCTTCACACAATAGGCAGTCAGAGTAGTGTATATTAGCAGAAGTCTATCCTATAAAATGAATTGTAAAAAAGCCAAAAATTGATGATATTAGTTGACAATGAAATAATGCCCACGGTGCCCCTGCTGATGCTTAACTTTCACAAATCTTGAGAATATAGCTGCAAATTTTTAGCCCACAATTATTCCCATTCATTAAAAAACAAAACAACGAATGCATGGCATTGGGCTGCACACTTAGATCAAATTTTCGCCTCCCTAACTTCAGATCGAGTTGTCCACGCAGCACATGAATGTATCCGAGATGATGAGCTCATGGACATCACAGAAAGGCTTCCCATTGGTCACTGTAAACCTCACAGATGGCCAGGTGAAATTCACACAGGAGCATTTCTTGCTCACATCTGACAATGCCACGCATACTTCAAGGTGGGTTTCACATTACCACACATGCAGGCACATAGATCATAATAACACCACAGCCCTAACTGTACTGTGTGCTCTGTTTAGCTTGTGGAACATTCCAGTGACATACGTGAATGACAGCTGTAGTTTGGCTCCTCAGTGCAGACAGGTTTTCACTTTGAAGACTAAATCAGGTAAAAGACTAAAATATAAACCTACTCTAATTCTTATAGGCGAAAATGCTCTCAGGTGGCAAGTGCTTCGTTTATTCATGTGTTTGTGTGTCTTTTCAGACACTCTTAAGCTGCCAGGAAAGGTGAAGTGGCTGAAGCTGAACTACAAAAATACGGGCTTCTACGTAGTGGACTATGGAAAGGGTGGCTGGACTGCTCTTTCGGAAGCTTTGATCAACGATGTCAGTGTTCTTACACACGAGGACCGTGCTTCACTTATACATAACATCTTTGCTCTTTCCAGGTATCAAAGTCCTTTAATTGTATTCGGCCATAAAAGTCTCCGTCAGTTTTTCTACTTCATTTTCGTGCTCCATTGTTCCTCATTTGTCCTGTGTCATCACTAGATTGGGACGTGTATCCTTCCAGCAAGTCCTCAATCTGTTGAAGTATATGTCAAAGGAAACTGAGACTTCTCCGGTGACAGAGGCCCTCTTACAGCTCCATAATATCTACAAACTACTTGAAAAAAGACAGGAGTTCAGTGTTGCGACTCGCATGAAGGTACTTAACTCACAAATTAGATTTCCAGTAGAGACAGAATTTTGTAGTTTTTCCTCTGTACACCACCACAAGGGATTTTAAACCAAACAGCCGAGATGTGATTGAAGGGCAGGCTTTCAGCTTTAATTCAACAGGTTCAACAGAAATTTTGCATCAACTGTTTAGGAGTTACAGACTTTCATAGACAGTTTTCAATTTTCAGAAGCTCAAAGGTAATTGGACAAACTAAGATAATTTTAAAAATAAGGATTGTTTTCAATACTTGGGTAAGAATACTTCGTAGTCAATGATATTTTGCATACAAACTTCCTCATACTAAAGATCCAAAAGCAGATGTGTAGGTTGTGTCTGATACTGATAGAATCTAATTTGTCATTGATTACAGGGGTTTTACTTGTTCAGACCTGCAGTTTTTTCTTTCAGGTTACAACCTAATATTTTGATTTATCCTATAAATTTATTTAAACTGTGATATTGTGCAAAGGTCTTGAGCCAGAAATGGCCCATCATTTCTTTATAATTTGCATAGCTCAGGAGAGGGGTGTAATGGTAAGCGTCTACAGCCACTTGTAAAACATGGTGGAAGCTATGTCAGCTATGACAGCTGACACCAGCATCTTTCTTTCACGCCTTTTTACCTGTGTCATGCCAAAAAAATAATTTTTGGTATTTGCCAAAAAAAAACAAACGATTTGGTGTATTTAAACTGGCATAAATGACTTTTTGGCCTATAATCTGTCAAATTGCTCATTCATTTATTCATTTTGAGCGAGAAAGAACACTTCTGTCACAGGTAGAAGCTGCAATCATGTTTTGGCAAAGTGACTTTTATATATTCTTTATTTATCAGGGTAAAATCTAATTTTTTCAGAGAGATCTGGCCAAAGGGGCAGCAGAAGTTGCAACAAATATAACATCACAGTTCTCTAGAGATAGTTGATGTGGCCAAAAAGGACCTGGGTGATTATAATGTAGGTATAGTAACACAGTCAAAAAGATGATTACAAAATGGGTTATTTTAAAATTTTATTTATAAAGTCTTCATAAATCTTGTTGACTACAGCCCGTCTCTGTCAGGACCAAGTAATAACTAATTTGCATTTAAATTTCACTAGATTTTACTTATTGCTTAAAAAATGAGCAGTTTGGTTACATAAGTTTCATGCTTTCATGTTCAGAAACATTAGCAATAACTGTCGTTTGTGTGTGTGTGTGTGTGTGTGTGTGTGTGTGTGTGTGTGTGTAAAGCATCACTTTCTGTCTTCGGTTTTGGTTGTTCAGTTTGCACAACCTGTAATTTATTTGCTGAACGCAAACATCAATATTAGTGTTTTGCAGAAAAGTTCACCTACTTTAAATGGCTGTATCTATAAGAGTATGTTGGAAACACTACTCGTAAGTTATCTTTGATAAGGTCAGACATGTAATATTTTTAAGGCAATGTTTTCTCACCAACAGTTGATCTGCATTTGGGGTTTCTATCCATCGATCTATGTTTTTATGTTTTGTATATTGTTATCCATGTTTTTCTTTTTCTTTTCTTTTTTTTTTTTTTTTTTAATTTTTACTTTTTTTTTTTTTTTTTTTTTTTTTTTTTTTTTTAAAATTTTAAAATAG
>VUQJ01032135.1:10958-21180 GCA_015108635.1 Andinoacara biseriatus | reverse complement strand
TATTTTCCCTTTTTTATGCATTACTCAAACCCCATCTTATTCATGGACAAATTATTTCTGTATTTCAAGAGACAGTTTTCAGATTGCCTTTCTTATGTATTATACAGCCACTGTAAAAAAAGAAAAAAAAAAAAGAAAATGTGTGCAGAGTTGTATCATTTGTGGGCATATCCAGATTGCTTTTGTAATAAATGTGTAAACTGGCCCGCCTCTCGACCTCTACATTCAGGTCGTGTGTCCTCCCATAGAGACCTGGACCAGTGTCATCACATGACATTGGTCTGTGTCACCACACTTTGTTCTGAGATGGACTTTGTCATTAACATGCACAGATCCTGCATTGTGGTTGAGGTCTGCACTACTGGAGGGTGTCAGCATGGACAGATGGCTTAAATTTATTCCCCATTTCCATGTAAATTTTAATGGTCCATGTCCTTGCCCATGCAAATGAGGGGCATGGGAGTGAGCCCTGTTTTTTTCTATTCATTACAACAATAATATGCTTGCATTTTTGCATTTGATCAGCGTACTGTTTGATCTGCTGTGCACACACCAAAGTTTTGAAAGCGAGCCAGATTCAGAGCCAGAGCCAGAATCTGTTAAGAACAGATTTGAATACAAGAACAGGGGCCTGCAGTTAGGTTTCTTTTGTCTTATATTCATCTAACCCAGACCCCCCCTTATAACTATAATAATTGTAATAAATATAATATGTTATGGCATGTTTGTCTATTCATCGGCTAACCATCCTCATGGCTGTCCTCCAGTGCCTCCAGCATTTGTGATAAGACCGAGGAACCAGGTGGTTGGAGTTGGAAGAACTGTCACCTTCCAGTGTGAGGCAACTGGAAACCCACAACCGGCCATTTTCTGGCAACGGGAAGGCAGTCAGGTAAATAAACCAAACTGCAGTAAAAGTTTTAAGCTCAAACCTCATTCCAAGCGTTGGAAATAACTGACTTAGTTCACGTGATTGCTCACCCTTTAAGACAAATGCCTGCCTGCCATTTTTAGAATGAAATCTTCCATCTGTCCAGTTGATTTGCTCCAAGCAAATACTAAAACGATGACCATATGTGATCTGTTTCCATCCTTTCCCAGAACCTGCTGTTCTCCTACCAACCTCCTCAACCCTCCAGCCGATTTTCTGTATCTCAGACTGGAGATCTGACCATCACTGATGCTGAGCGCTCAGACATGGGATACTACAGCTGCCAGGCCCTCAACATTGCTGGCAGTGTGATCACCAAGGCTCTGCTAGAGGTCACAGATGGTAGGCACGCTTCTTTTAAACACACTTTCTGCAGAGAGAATTAGGAACGCTGGGAGAGAATTTGGAGGGATAAGTTTTGGAATTTCAGATAATCTTCGGTTCATGAGTATAATGCTGTTCAAATGTAATGCTGCGGCTGTGCTTTAGAGCGTATTAATATCCAAACTGAGGTTTGTGAGGTTTGGTCTGGCCAGTTCGTTGTGTTCCTGTCAGAGGTAGAGACTCTCTGGTGCCTGTGCACCCAGACCGTGGCGCAGTTTTTGGCTTCGCTGGCTTCACGCTGGCTAATGTCTCCTTCTGTATTCCATGGCTGGCTTGCTGCTGTCTACTGCTGGAAGACTGTAGCCGTGTGGTGAGGTCTGGATTGGGTCCTCTAATTACCCTGCTAGCCAATCCCTGACAGCCTGGTGGACTAACCTTGGCTTGATTTCCACCATTCCCACAGTGATTTGGGCAGCTATTAGTTTGTCTGTGACACACCTAGATTTATCCCTTCATTTAACAAATGTCCTTCTTCATTTAAGACCTACAATGTATGCTCCAAATCTACGTCCTCTTCTCTCTCTCATTCTGTCGTGCTCTCTGGATAATAATAACAGTTATTAAAGCGAGCAGGCCGCTCTGAGGCCACCACTTCTCCTCAGGCGGATTTGGTAATTACAGGTCATGCTGACAGTGTTTTAGTAATTGCACCATCCTCGGCACAAAAGCAAAGACAAAGCAGCCCGCAGATTACACCACAGCATGGTTCTCAAGATCTATGCACACATACATACATCATTATGTGTTGCCTTTACACTGTGTTAGATATTAATTTGAGTTCTCCTCACTGAATACAACTTGCTAGTAAATCAGTGGGCCTAACAGCAGTGGTCATCAATAGCGCTATGAATAATAATGATGATCAGAGGGAGGCAGAAAAAAACCGCAGTAGAAATATGATAAATCACAAGCAGCAGAAATGATTTAAAGCAGTTTTCTGTGCTTTTGCTGTCAAATGCACGATTTTTCTGTTTCTTTGTTTGATTTTGTGTTGGACACCTGCGGTCCACGGGCTGTGAGCCAGGGAGGAGTTTAAACATCTTAAACACCTTTGTCTGTTCTGGCTAGATGTTTTTTAAGCCTTTTTCCCCCTGTTTGGTGTTTTATGGTTGTGGGGGGGGGCAGGGAAGTGTTGGCTGAAAAGCGTTTTTCATGTATACTGCTGGGCGTCTGGTAGATCTACAGCGAGAGGACTGAAGCATCTGAGGCGCTTTCATTTTAATTACACTGTTTTTATTTGGCTGACTTGGACTCCTGCTGTTGAATGATTAGAAAATTGCTTCCAGTTTTAAAAAATTGAATTTAATTCCTCTCTTGCTACCATTGCAGTTTTCACATTCCTTCATTGTTGCAGGGTTGTTTGCCTGATTCTCATTCTATACCTTTTTGTGTGTTTACTCCCACAAGCTGGATATAATTGACTGAATCCTGTGTTGTTCCTCTCCCTGCTACACCACATGAAACCTTCACAGATTTGCGCCATCCACATAATTGCCCATTTTCCTTCCTGCCTCCACAGTTGTGTCAGACCGCCCGCCACCAGTCATCCGCCAGGGCCCGACCAATCAGACGGTGGCTGTGGACGGCACAGTGGTCCTCAACTGCGTGACAACTGGTAATCCAACACCCACCGTCCTGTGGAGGAAGGACGGAGTCTTGGTGTCCACACATGACTCCAGGGTCAAGCAGATGGACACAGGTGCACTCCAGATACGCTATGCAAAGGTAAAACACCTGGACACATGTACAAACATGCCCAGCTCCCTTTTTAGCATCAAGCAAAGTTATGAGTCAGTGTAGTTACCCACCACTGTGCGGGATTTCACTCAGAATCTGTTAACTTGCATGTATTTCTGTATAACTATATATAATACATGGTTTCTTATGAAGATTTTTTTTTCCAAATCAATTTAAAATAAGCATCAAGGTTCTCCACATCACATGCATAATGTGCTTGGCGCACCCCCGCTGGTTGGTAAATAAAGCATGCGTTGCCTGCCAGCAGCCAGCCCTCAGTGGCCTGTCAGTCAGTTGCCGCAGATCTGAAACGGAGTCTGTGAAGTTGAACAGTCTGTAGCTCTTGTCAGTCAGCAGGCGCAGTGGGCTGCGCGTGTGTGTGCGTACATGTATGTGTCATGGCAAGCTGTGTGACATACTTATATGTAGAGATAAGAAGGGCGTGCTGACGCGTCTTCCAGATGGAGGCGTCACGGGGTCAGAGTTCGCGTCATTTTGTGGCGTTCTGATGAATGCCGGCACGTCTCGTGGTGACAAGATTGCAATGTGATTGGGCCGCATGTATCTGGACCCCTTCCCCTGCTGTAGAGGAGTAAACTCTGCAGGCACCTCACATTAATGAACTTGTCATTAGCACCAGAGCAGATTTTAATGACGACGTTTTTGATGTGTGGGGGAATATGTTGTATTCGTATGGTTCTGTGGGCGTTGCTGTTCTGATGGGTTTTCTTCCTACTGTCGCAAGAAAAAGCACACGTTGAGGTTTGTTGACAGGACACGCTTACACTGCATTATTCAAACATTTATCTCTTTCAGTTTTACTGTTTTACTTTGCCTAAACTTAAGCACAATAGTCCTCAGCATACTATCAATCACTAAGAAACCGTAACAGAATTATTAGTCTTAAGCAGAGACAGACTGCAGCTGACAGACATTTTTAAAACTGTACCCTTGTTTTTTTAAAAAAATCTGATTTATTGGTTTATTCACATGTTACCGAGCTGAATATTTTACAAACCTGTCAACAGATTTCGGTTAACCTGGAAGAAAATTCAGGCTTTGAGCCAAGAAATTATGATTTGTTTTTAGTTGGGATCCAGATTCAGGTGACAGGCGTTTCTGCAGTTTTAGTGAATTTTTAGTGCATTCTGATTGAAAGAAATCTGGCAAATGCCCCCCCCCCTCGAATCTAATGCATTAATAGAATATTTAAAACAAGCTGCAGCCTTGTTAGAGAGAGATACGAGCAGTTTTCCAGTTATGCCCAGTTCCATAAATGTGGTGCACTGTGGCTCATATTTTTCTAAAACGCAACAAAGTTCCATCTCCAAACACATGAATAATCCGCACACATCACATGTGTTGCACAGAGCAGTCACTTTCATGTTTGGTATTCAGGTGGATGGCAAAGAGAGAAAAGGTCTCCAATTAGTGTATGATCCTGTGAAAATCTTTTCCATTTGACTAGGAATGCTCTGCCGCTTTTGGCCTTTCCAGCTGCTTTCCCCCAGTTTCTGCTCAAAAGGAGATGATACTGAGATTATCAGGCAATGACAGCTGCCTACTACCGACTCCTTCAGCATGTCAATAAGCGGAGCGGTGATGGTGGGGTGGAGATAACAAGAGGCAGAGCCCAGTTCAGGAAACCGTGGGACACATTTAAATAATTCCCATTTAAACAAATATCCTCCCTTCTCCTCCTCCAGCTCAGTGACACTGGCACCTACACCTGCATTGCCTCCACTCCCAGTGGAGAGGCCTCATGGAAAGCCTATTTAGAGGTCCAAGGTAAGCCTAACCACTTCACTAGCAAGTGTATTTTTTTAAAAAATATTGGTGACTGTGTTTATTTAAACAACAAGAGACGTAAGACTTGGAGATTTTTCAGATGCCGCTAGGTTAGCATTAGACTAAGTTTTCCTCAATGTTTGCCTACTCTGTTCTGCATTTAGAATTCGGGGCCCCGATCCAGCCAAATAGACCTACTGACCCAAACCTGATCCCCAGCGCTCCTTCCAAACCCGAGGTCAACGATGTTACCCGTAGCTCCGTCACCCTTTCCTGGAAACCTAACCTTAATGCTGGAGCCACGCCCACCTCCTACATCATCGAAGCCTTCAGGTAAAGCTTGACCACGAACAGACTAATAACTAGAGGGCTCCGTTCAAACCTTTTAAACCTTAATTCTCTCTGTGGTGTGTCCACAGTCATGCATCAGGAAGCAGCTGGCAGACCTTGGCAGAGCATGTGAAAACTGAGTCATTTGTACTGAAGGGCTTGAAGCCCAGTGCAGTCTACCTCTTCTTAGTACGGGCAGCCAATGCCTATGGACTGAGCGATCCCAGTCCAATCACTGATGCTGTGAAAACACAAGGTGAGATCCATGTATTAAATTCTTATTGATATGAATAAATAATACCGTTTCGTTTGGGTTTTTCTGTAGTTTAAAATATGACCATTATTTTTATTCCATGTTTGCCTGCAAACAGATATCCCTCCCACCAGTCAGGGTGTGGACCATCGTCAGATCCAGAGGGAGTTGGGAGACGTGGTCATCCACCTGCACAACCCCACTATTCTTTCCTCCTCATCTGTCAGGGTTCAGTGGACGGTGAGTATCATTTTAGCAATGAATGGACTATTGTCACTTGTTTTTTTTTTCTCAGGATCTGATTGCAGCGTGGATCTCTGGTATACCTAGTCACTAAAGCTTCAAGGTTAGTTTAGTGATATAGCTACGGTCGATTTGTTGGACCACTCGGCCGAGCAGATGCACTAACGTCCCAGCACCCTACAGAGAAAGGACACTGCAGAAAGCAGCCTAGAACCCGGTCCAAGTGTTCTTAGTGTCCATCTGGCAGCAGCCTGAACTGGTCAGCTGGCCAGAAACCAAAAATCTGCAGCTCTGTCCACAGTGGACCACTCAACCACCCAAAAACTAAACTGCAGAGCTCAACCTCCTGCAACTCGTCATGTAGTGCTATATAACAGTGTGTGCCATGCCAGGCTGTGCCCTCTAAGATTGAAAACACTTGACGGCTGTTAAAATAATACGAGTGAGAAGGAAGAAGCTGCCAACTCATGCTCTTAAGTGGAAATGGCTTACAGATGTTAAAATGGATAGGTGGGTGAGGAAGCAGCAGAAACAGCAGCTCATGGTGATTTTTTTTCCTTTTCTTTACTGATACAAGCTGAATAATAAGTACCGATGTCCTTTTGAACTGATCTGGCAACTGTATCTTTTGGAGACAATGCAAATATATCTTCGAACTCTGCTGACTACCTTGTAGACAGACTGTAGGACGGGTCACCGAAGGGTAAAAACAATCCCAGTTTTGTCTTTTTGACACAAGGCCACCCCAGCATTCCCAGGTATTATGAAGTGCCACAGTGAGTGATGGATGGGGCTGAGGAAATATATAAAGGATACTGACATGTCAAGACTGATTTAAAGCATTACTGCCCAGTTACTCTGTCTCGCTGGAATGTTCCAGTAAAGCACATGACAGGAGGGAGCACCGCAGTTTCCTTGTTTTGTGGGGTTCAATCTATTCTCAATGTGCAGTTTCTTGGTTTTACATTTTCCTTTGTGTTGTGGTAAATGGTTGCACAGTTTTCAGCCTAATGAAGACCACCTGAGCCGGCAGCATATTTTATGGGGGAGGGATAAAGAAATCACTAAAATCTTTACAAGCCAGTGCTGCCTGCCTTCCACAGGGACTCGTAGGGATATTAGCATACTGGTTAACGGTTATTCTTTTCTTTAACCATGCTGGATGCAACATTAATTATTCTTAGATTAAAAAAAAAAAAAACCTAACAGACAAGTCCCTTCTAATTAGTCTCTTTATTTGGCTACATCAAATGCCCCATTTATTTATTATTTTTTACAGTCTTCCTGTGTGAAGATGCACTTTTTCTTCTCTTTCCTGACTTTAGCAGTCAGCAGAGAGCAGGACAGGATGAGACAGGCAGTTCTGGGAGTCTGGGCCCTATTTAAGCAGTTCCAGACTTGGAGGAACCTTTGGCCAATGACCTCATAGTGTGGTTTGCACAAATCATTGCTGCTCCAAATGGCGCATAGACAGACATTCGAAAAGAGAAATGTAGATGTGGATGGATAAACAGAGGGGCGATGTGATGAGTTAGCACCCCATTCCATCTGCATCCAGCGTATCGGTTGCGTGAATCCACAGTTGTCCAGTGATGCTACAGTTTGCTTCACTGCCGTATCGTTTCCCACTGTTACTTGTGATGTGCATGATCGAGTCAAGCTGACACCACCTTTGTTTGTGTTGCCTTCACTAGGTGGAGCAGCAGTCCCAGTACATCCAGGGCTACAAGGTGATGTACAGGCCTTCACCAGAGGGGCAACAGAGGAGTGAATGGGCCGTGTTTGAGGTGCGAACCCCCGGGGAGGACAGCACTGTCGTGCCACACCTTCGGAAGGGCGTCACGTATGAATTCAAAGTCCGCCCCTTCTTCAACGAATTCCAGGGAACAGACAGCGATGTCAAAATTGGCAAGACGCTGGAGGAAGGTGTGGGGGATGCGAGCATGTACGGCTGTGCGTGAGAGTGTGTCGGCGTGCGTGCATGCATGTTTTCGTGTTTACACCGTTTTATATGCGCAGCTCGCATGTGTGAGAGCATACAACAGCTGCTGGCAGCAGGCAGGATTATGTTATCGTTAACTGTGTTGTATTCACGCATACTTGGGTATGGCAAGCAATATGCAACACTCCAGTGCAAGTGTTGTACTCATTTTTCATAAGGGTGTGGTTGTGGCAGTCTTGTGAGGTTTGGTTTAAACCCAACTGCAAATTTTAATTTGTAGAGCAGAGTGTTTACTGGAGTGTGTGTGTTTTTGTGCGTTGCATGTGTGGGAGTGTTTTGATCTTTTTCTGCTGGATTCTCCTTTGTTTCCCATTGTGTTGATAATTGTTTCTGGAGTTCTAAACATAATGTTTGTTTTCTCATAAGCAGCAAAATGTCTCTTTGTAGCACTCACGCATGCTGTGAATTCTATTTTTTGTGCCTTTAATTGCCATCACAGGTTGGCATTCACACGCCAACATATGCCCCCCACTATAACTGTCTGTTTTGAATAAACAGTTATTTTCTTTATACCCCCCCATACCCTTATATTTAACAGTGACTTTTCAGATTAAAAAAAAAAAAAATCATAATTCTGCAAATTAGTCATTTATTCTCACATTAGCTTTAATCACACACAGAGCTAAAGAAGAGATTCTGACAGCTAAATTGCACAGAGAAAGCCGGCTGAGACTGCTGGCACTAAGGGAGGGGGAAAATATCATGTATGAACATTTTTTTTCTTTTGTCTACCTCCTCAGCCCCCAGTGCCCCTCCCCGTAAGGTTACAGTGACGGAGAGTGGGGACAATGGGACTGCCATCATCGTCTCCTGGCAACCCCCTCCAGAAGAGGAGCAGAATGGGGTGGTCCAGGAGTACAAGGTAACAAGGAAGGAAGAAAAAAAACAAACAAAAAAAACAGCTAGCAGTTACCTCAGGTCTGAGCAAGTGGGACTGCTCAGAAAGAGACACAAAGGAGACAAAACAGAGGTGTAGATGGAGCAGATAAAAGAATGACAGAGAAAGAGACAATACATAGACATGGAAAGGTAATGAATTCCTGGATGTGGAATACCTTTGTGGACCTCTCAGTGCTGCTGAAAAAGGCTCAGAGGCAGGAAAGCTGGTGGAAACAGTTGTGAAACAGTGCCATCTGGTGGATATGGTAGATTCACACATCTTGTGGTATTTCAAAGGTGAAATAGCTAGTGTGTGTGTGTGTGTGTGTGTGTGTGCATGCATGCAGTTGGTAAAGATGAAGTGTTTGGATTTTTTTTTAATCCATGGCAGATGGTGTATTTTACAATATTTGGTTGGAAGAGAACTCCTGCCTGCTGTCAATAATGTGATGCAGCAGAGACATCAGTGTAAGAAGCAATAACAGCAAACTTTTAACAAAGGACATAATAAAGAAAAAGACCTCACTTATTTGGTCTTGGCTGTGTCCATGTGTCCTTCCTATAGCAACTCTGTTAGTCCCCTTCTCTGCCTCCCTACCTGATAATGTTTGCCCTTTAATAATGGGCAATTTTGGATAGCACTGTCTTCTCATACATTACGCCGTGGAAGTCCTTAATTTTAATTGGAAAGCCTTTGAGTCACAGGGAATATAGGTGAGTGGCAAAATGGGAGATGAGGCAGAGCCTGTGAAAAAGTTAAGCCACAGTTAATTTTCCAGGTAAATGTTTTCTGCTGATAGACTTTAGAGTAATTTCATGGTTTTTAAGTACAGTTCGAGAGTGTTCCCTGCTCATTACTGAGCCCAGTCCCCAGCGGCATTTCTTCACACCACAATTTTTAAGATGCACAGGAAATTTTTAAACCTTTGTAGTTTCCATCACAGAAGTGCAAACATGTACACGCCAGATGATGTGGGCATATTAATGTAGTTAGCTGGTGGAAGGAGGTAAGCAGTAAAGAAAGGAGACTGCCAGAGGTACAGGATGTAGCTGTCTGAGCCTCATACTGAGGTTAATGTATACTTTCGTGACCCTGTTGGAGTCGGTCTGAGTCAGCTCTGCTCCTTGGAATCGACAGCTATTAGCTTCGGCTAAAATTGGGGATCATTACTGTTTTTCACTGAAGCCTGCGCCGTGACATGTTATGGCTACCAGAGCTAATACTGATCCTGTGCTGAGCATATTCTGTAAAACATAGCAGTTAAAACATGTTTTCCTACCTCAGAGATGTAACACAATACCCGCTTTGTGCTAAAAGCGGCACCAGCCTATTACAAGAACACGGACTGGTGGCAGCTACCAAAACTGAATGTTGTCACGAAAAGCTCATAACGCTGCCTCAATTTCCACGTCATCTTTGTCTGTAATGGCAGATTTGGTGCTTGGGGAATGAGACTAGGTACCACATCAACCGTACAGTTGACGGCTCAACCTTCTCCGTGCTGATTCCCAGCCTGGCCCCGGGGATCCGCTACAGTGTGGAGGTAGCAGCCAGCACTGGTGCAGGTCCAGGGGTCAAGAGTGATGTCACCTTCTTCCAGCTCGGTGAGTAGAAACAACCACTGGGTCTCTCCCTCCTCTCTTTCCTTTTTTTTTTTTTTAAAACATTACTTCA
>VUQJ01032131.1:14670-32337 GCA_015108635.1 Andinoacara biseriatus | reverse complement strand
CCCCCCCCCCACCCCCCCCCCCCCCCCAAAAAAAAAAAAAAACATGCACACGTGGAGATTGTAGAAGTATATAGGGTGTACATACACACCAATGAACACCAATTTCCTCATTACAAACACACACTGGGTACTTCATTAGTACTTAATATTTGTGCACTCCTTACTTAAAATTTGAATATATCATTAGTGCAGAATGGGTTTGTTGTTTGTTGTTTTACAGAATAACTCCTATTACATGCATAAGTCCAGGCTGGTGGTAATATAATGGCATGGGGAATGTTTCTTTGCCAACTCTGGTCCCTCAGTACCAGTCATGCTCTGAACACCACATCTTATGTGACACTTCTTCCATCTTGGGTACATCCACTATAAGGACACACAATGTCTCAAAAGCAAAAATCCTTGAATACAGTTAATACTTGATGAGCACAACTGCTATATATTTGTCACTAGAAGTAGTTCAATTAAATTTTATTTATATAGTGCCTTAAGGCATTTTATGTTGTAAGGTAAAGACCGCGCAATATTAGAGAGAAAATATGTTTCAATGTACTGCGATTACGCACAGAATCAGAAACATAGCATAGATTTTCAGATGAGTTTTTTTTTTTTTTCGTGTTTACAGTACCGGATGGTCAGTTTTTATCCAAAAAGTATGAAGCTTTGACAGAGCTTTGGCAAAAGCAAGGCCAGCATTCCTCACAAGAGGTTTGAAAGCCTTGAAAAAAAATGCCTTTGTTTACTTGAGTGTTTCTCAGCTTCTGCCTCTTTCTACAGGCAGACAGACTCCACCACCCCACACTTACAAACACACAAATGTGCACTGCTATAGGACTATAGGACTGTAATCTCTGTGAAGCTCAGCTGTGAAACTGACGTGGCTGTAGGCAAGGACACATACGCAAGCTAGCAAATGGTGATGGGCAAGAGTTCCCTATTTTGAGTGTGTGTGTGTGTGTGTGGGGGGGGGGGGGCTATCTGCACTTCTGAGTTTGTGTTTGTGAATGTAAATGTTTGTGGATCTGCCTGTTCATAACATTAGCCTCTATGTAAAGCAGTGGGCCTAATGTTATGATCATGTTGCAGTTTATTTCAATTTTTTTCTAAATTCATTTTATATGGCACACATTGCAATTCTTTTTGATTGCATATTTTTCAGCGTGTGTGAATATGAGCAGTAGATTAAAAAAAAAAAGAACATGGTATTTCTCTAACAAATATATATACTATCTGCAGCTCAACAGATTTCAAGGAACATTTTGAAAGCACATCAGATCTCAATGGGGGGAAGGAAAATCATGCTGATAGCTATATAATAATGTGTCAGGAATGAACCTTTGATGGAAATTAAAATTATTAACCTACAGAGGGCTGAAATCAAAGACACCCTGAAAATCAAAGTGAAAAAATTATATAGCAGGCTATTGCATTTTGCCAAAAATTCAATGGAGCAAATCAGAATGGTACTCAGTAGTATGTATGCCCCCAGCCATGCGTGTATGCATGCCTGAAAAAGTTGGGTCATGCTCCTAATGAGATCACGGATGGTGTCCTGGGGGATCTCCTCCCATATCTGGACCAGGGTCTCACTGAGCTCCTGGACAGTCTGAGGTGCAACCTGGCTGCATTGGATGGACTGAAACATAATGTCTCAGAGGTGAGTATGGACGCCAGTCAGTGGCATCAATTCCTGTATCCTCCAGGACCTGCCTGCATTCTCTCACCACAAGAACCTGGGCATTGTTGTGCATGAAGAGGAACCCAGGACCCACTGCAACAGTGTGGGGTCTTAAAATGTGTCCAAGGATTTCATCCCTATGCCTAATGGCAATTAGGGTGCTGTTGCCTAGCCTGTAGAGGTGTGTGCATCCCTCCATGGATATGCCTCTCCAAACCATCACTGACCCACCACCAAACCGTTCAAGTTGAATGATGTTTCAGGCAGCATTACATTCGCCACAGCTTCTGTAGACCCATTCACATCTGTCACATGTGCTCAGGATAAACCTGAACTCTTCTGTGAAAAGCCCAGGGCACCATCGGTGACCTGCCAATTCTGGTATTCTGTGGCAAATCCTAATCAGGCTCCATGGTGCCAGGCAGTGAGCACAGGGCCCACTAGAAGTTGTTGAGCCCTCAGGCCACCCTCATGAAGTCTGTTTCTGATTGTGTGGTCAGAGACATTCACACCAGTGGACTGGTGGAGGTTATTTTGCAGCTCTGGCAGTCCTTGTCCAGTTCCTCTTTACACAAAGGAGCAGATACCGGTCATGCTGATGTGTGAAGGACCTTTTGTGGCCCTGTCCAGCTCTACTAGAGTAAATGCTTGTCTACTGAAATCTCCTCCGTGCACTTAAGACTCAGAAAACCTTTTGGTAATGGCCCATATTGTCCTGGAGGAGTTGGACTACCTGTGCAACCTCTGTAGGGTCCCACATATGAAGATGGGTTCTCATGCTCCTGTGCAATCCCAGCTTCATTCAGCAAGAGCAGAGTTCACCGGGAAAGTGAGAACCGTGGGGGAAAAAACAAAATAAAATAGAACATCAAAGTTCAAAACATGCAGCATGAAATATGCAGATGGTGCCTGCCCTGCAGTGGACATGTTTCCTTATTTTTGGCACTTGGTTTCACTTCAGCTCTTTGTGTATTATAACTTCACTCTTCTTCACAGCTGTTTGAAGGACCACCAACAACATAAGCAAGATAAGCCCACAGATTGGTTGTACCATATATTTTCTACACTACCTCAACAACAGACAATATCTGCAGGTAGACGGGCAGTTTGTGACTGCTCAAAGTCTTCCATTGAGCTACCCCCACTGAACCATAATTGTGGTGGCCCCATCATATGGAAAGCAGTATTCTTCACTTAGAAAGCATTATACACTCCGCTGACTGCTAGGTTGAGCAAATGGTCCAAAATTTGTCTTGCACTGGCCTCAAATGGCAGGAGTCATGTCATCTTTGTTCACTCCAATGGACCAGTGTACTTAAGGCCAGAGAGAGGAGAGTTCCAGTGGCAGAGAGCCTTTGTGAAAAAGCTAGTGAGCTGTGTGTTGTGGCTGCTTACTCCCGCTCTGTGGAGAGGTGGGTGTTTTGGTGATTGAGGCCCTTTGACTTACTATTAATTTTAAAAAAAAACTTTTACTTTAACAGTTTTGCCTCCTTGTCTCCTTTATGTCAACCTGGACACTTTTTGTTACTTTCCCAAATGCCCCAGACATTTTAGGGGAACACAATAAGTGGGGGCTTGTCCGGGATATGGCAAAACGTCAAAGTGTCAAAATGTTAGCATTACTTGGCTTTTGATTATATTTTGCTGCTAGGTGGCTGGCACAGTGTTACCTGAAAAAAATACAACTTCACAATAAAGTTAAGTGAGTGTCCAGCTGAGCTTTTTGAGTTTTTTTAGTTAGAGATTTTTTGTTGTTTTGTGTTTCTTATTTTCTGAGAAATGGGTGGGGACTTGTTCCTTGTTGGGGGTAGGCAATTCAGGGCTCCTGCCACCAAACCTTCTGCCTTTCAAACAACCTCAAGCCTGGCAACCTCCTGAAAATGGGTAGATAAGGTTTGGTGCAATTAGGAACTGGGTAAGTTTTTATTGGTTGTTTACTGGGTAGCTCAGTATGTCACTTTAGGTACGTTGGTCTTAAAGAGTAAGTTGTGTTAGGTTTAGCATTAAGCTTTTTAGTTGTTGCTAGCCTGTGGTTGAACAGGTGTGTGTAGTGGTGCCTTAATTATGGGTGGTCAAGGCGACCGCAACTGCAGCCAAACCCTGCTAGCTCCTCTCTTACTGCAGTCTGGATTTCACGTTTGCCTCAGTTTGTGTGTGGCTGCTGAACCCTGTCCAATTGTTAAAATTAAGGCAAAGCTGAGAGTGCATCTGGCAAGCCTTCAGTTGGTAAAGGAGGGAAGAAGTTCCAGTTCAGGAAGGAGCTGGGAGTTAAGAAAATAGAGGCTGAGGCAGCCATTAAGTTACGTCAGCCAGAGCTGATAGGCTTTGGGGTGGCTGTAGCTCAGGAGGTAGAGCAGGTCACCCACTGATCGGAAGGTCGGTGGTTCGATTCCTGGCTACTCCAGGCTGCATGTCAATGTATCCTTGGGCAAGATACTTAACCCCAAGTTGCTCTCCGACGCAATGTGAATGTTAGATAATTAAAGCACTTAGCTTAGTTACATATGGAAGTGCTTGTATAAATGCGGGTGAATGGGGTAAATGTAAACATGTTGTATAAGCGCTTTGAGTGCTCGGTTAGAGTAGAAAAGCGCTATATAAGAACTAGTCCATTTACCATTTACACCTGTTGGCGCACAGCCATCCACTACATCATTTGTGAGTAATAATATTCCCGTTGTTCTGTTCCTTTGTAAGTCAAATCTTAAAAGTTTTTTTCACTGTATTTGAATGCATAGCAACTGCATTGCAGCAGCCTCAGGATGTCTGGCCTATAATGTTGTTGTGTAAATTGACAGGTAAGGTCTAGGAGGCTTGTTCCACCTTGTCTGCTGAAGAGTTTAGTTTATGCAAAGCTAAAAAGTTCTGTCCTATCAACTTACAAATGTGTATCGGAAGCCTATAGACAGTGTTTTAGAGGTATTACAAAAACTTCTGGTCAAACATACAGTGACTTTGCCAGAGAGAAGAAAAACTCTTTGATAGTTGGTGTTCTGCAAGCAAGGCTGGTGATTTGGCTTCCTTGTGTGAGCTAATGCTTGTGGAAGATTTTAAGAACTCTGTCTGAGTGTATTGCACTTCATCTAGATGAACAGAGGGCTTCCACCTTTCACCAGGCTGCCAGACTGGCGGATGAGTTTATCTTAACTCACAATATAAATGCTGCAGAATGTGACCTCCCCCCACATAATACACTGAAGAGGGATAGTAATGCACCAGTTACAAAAGTTGTGAGTGATGTTGGTTCAAGACCCAAGGTAAAGAAACTATGCTTCTTTTGCCACAGATCTGGCCACCTTGTTGCTAGCTGTTTGAAACTGAAACTTAAGCAGCAAGCACACTGCAATGTCAATGTCAGAGGTTGACTAAGTCTGAGCTGCCACCTGTTGACCATATTCCTGGTCCACCTGATGACCCACAATGTCCCGTGCAGGATATAGCTCCATCATTCCAATCTGCAGCTCTGGCCAAGCAGCACGCCATTTGCCATGACTAGATGGAGGGGCAACTGAAAAGTATTTTCATAAGGCTTCCTAGCAGCCTCCAGTGTTCTCCATATGTACTGGCTCAATAAGCTGCTGGCAGTCGCATGGGACTTTGTTTTTGAGGGTATTGGGCATACTTTCTTCAGTGCTTTGGACCCATTGAGAAGGTGTTGGCAAATTCCACAGGCAAGTCTAATTGTTGCATTGGTGTGTGGCAAAAGATATATTTCAAATTTGATGGTGAAATGGCATGGCAGATTGTTGACCATTTCACTCATTGTAATGTGTAGGGCCTTCTGTATGAAACCACTGTATTTATGGGAGGGGGTCTTGAAGCCATAGCAGGGCCTGCTGTGATTTTTGACCTAGTGGGTGTGGCTTAGCCTTTTGCACAGCTTACTCAGCTCAAGCCAGTGTATTTAAGGCCAGAGAGAGGAGAACTCCGGTGCCAGAGCAGGGTTATTATACTTAACCAAAACAAACGAAATAACGAAAACTGAAATAAATAAAAACCATAATTAAAAGGAAAAAATGACAGTAACTGAAATTATAGATGAACTTTCATTTTCTTGATTGTCTGTTTTTTTAAAGCCTTGTGGATTGATATGAAATAATTTTTTCCGCTCTCTGAGTTTAAGCTGGGAGCGCCGTCAGGCAACACTGTGCGTGCGTTACCAAAGTACCAAAGTAATAGCAGCGGTCTGCCGAGAAAGCAGCTACGGAAACCGCTCTGATCCTACGAGGTAAACTGATGTGCACCTGTGGAGAAACATGACTACTTGTCGGGTCCATGCAGCCCACAACTTTGGGATTAACCTGTTTAGTCCTTGCGCGTTTCTGGCTACTTTTCACCTGCTGTTTTATCAGTCAGAGAATAACAATCAGGAATAACAATTAAAGCTTCAATATAAGGACTCATAAATAGCAAATTCCTGAAGGGAGACTGCTGAAACTGTGGAATGGACGTGAGGGACTGAAGTAAGTGAAAAAATAGCGAAGAATATGATTACAGCCAAAAAACTGAGCACAAAGAGCAAGGACCAAAAAAAAAGTCCCAGTCCGCACCGCATATAAAACACCAGCACGTGACCACAAGGTAATTAACGCACAAAATCCAGTTACACAAGCATAAATGCGAACATGAGGTCGGCCACTTCCGCAGGTTGTAAGTTTAATTAGGAGCATCTAACCAAGCTAACTCCAAAACAGAAGCAGCTTCAGCATCAACATCAGGATGCAGCTGGATTTGAGCTTTGACTCATTCAAAGAGTTTGTTTTTGTCAAACTCCGTATGTAGGTGTTGTTGATCTACTGCACCGATGCTGAAGTTTATTGTAGAGTTTATTGAGTTTTGGAGTTCATATTTTTCTTTGTTTCTCCCTGTTGATGCTCCTGTGTGTCCTTAATATTAAACACATTTAGCACATAGTCCTGCTGTCTGTGAACAGTTGGTTGCTGCATATATTTCTTTAAATGGTATCTATGTCAAGTTTTTAATACACAATAGTCACTTTTGCACCTTTAATCTTGCACCTGATTAAGTATGAAAATGCTAAAACTAATACTGAAACTAATTAACTAAAACTAAGCATCAAATCAACAATAAAAACTAATAAAAACAAGTAAAACCGCTCTGAAAACGAATTAAAACTGAATTAGAGAAAAAAAATTTAAAAAATAACTAAAACTAAACTATAATGTAAAATACAAAACTATTATAACCCTGTGCCAGAAAGCTTTTGTGAAAAAGCTAGTGAGCTGAGTGTTGTGGCTGCTTACTCCTGCTCTGTGGAGAAGAGGGTGTTTTGGTGATTGAGGTCCTTTAACTCACTCGTCTGGCGTAGTGACTAACTGACTAACTTCTGTGTTTTGTTAGATTTTCTACCTTTTGAAGGTGATAGCAACCTATCTGTCTCTTTTAGTTGAACTATTAATAAAAAAAAGCTTTTGCAGTTTTGCCTCCTTGTCTCCTTTTTGTCAACCCTGACACTTTTTTGTTACTTTCCCACATCCCCTGGACTTTTTAGGGGAACGTAGCAGTGGATTAACCACCAATGAGTTTGTAGCTTTTGTACGTGTTAACTGATGCCAGGTTAGCAAACACATAATATTAACCAGGAACAACTAACCAGGGACATTTTTGCTGGGTTCACCAAGTGCACAGGAGGATTTAGCCTAAAGACTCCCTGTAGTGAGATTGCACCCTGACCTTGAGATTCATCTGCTACTTCTTATATATAATAACCCAAATATTATGCGTCTCAATGGTCTGATCATTATTTGAAAGAAGAAAAAATAGGTCATATGTGGTGCTTTAATATGAGTTATTTACATCCTCCACATGGAGGACAGAGAAATTTGTGCCTTTGTCACACAAAAAGTGGAGATTATATTTGTTTTGAATATAAATATTTCATGTATAAACTATTAAGGGATGTAAATTCCTGAGCAAATACACTTCATTCACCAAATCATTATGCTTTTAACTGACATCAGTGATCACTCATTCTGTCCTATATGTCTTTAAGATTACTTTCAATCTGAGTTATCATGGGGATTATGAAAACACAATGAAGAAAAAACTGGAAGGTAGAAAATAATTTATTTTGAAATATTTATTCCATTCCTTCAAAGCATAACAAAAATATAATTTAATTAACAAAGTGAAAAGAAATGTCTAGAATGAGCTATTAGATATTTACAATCATTTTTGACTTGTTCTTAGTGGTAAAATGTACTTTATTGGAGCTGAAAAAAGAATATTTGATTTGAATGTGAATTGTGTGGGGAAATTCACCTTGACCATTAGTTGATTAATTGTGAAAACAATTTCACCCACAAAGAAGAGTCATGACAGTGATGCATCAGTCATTTATTTGAATGATACTAGAAGCTCACCAGCAGCTGCTGTTTTCTGTAAGAATGTTTTGTTGAAATGCCTCAAGCCCTTAAATAATTCTCCACTTTCAGACAGCTTCAAAGAAACAAATTAGTTAACAGAATGAGTCTTTCGTTTTGGGGTCTCGCAGGCAAAATAAGGGAGCCGAACCAATGTGTCTTTACTTCTGCATGTTTGTGTGTGTGTGGGTGTGTGTGTGTGTGTGTGTGTGTGAGTGTGAGTGTGTGCAAGAATGGATGTGCCCTTTGAGCTCAGCTCTGCTGGTTGAGTGGACATTGTCCAGGATGATGAATTGAAAGTTCAGAAAAATATCTGTTAGAATTTAAAAGCCATCAAAGTAGAAAATTGGCAATATTGTCTACGGCAGAATCCTCCACACCCACCATTTATCATTTAGAGATAAAAGGTTAGATCGGTGACTGTGGCCTGTTTGTGCGTGCATGTTTGAGGTGGGTTACATGGACATTGGCAGATATTTGCTCATATCAGTTTATTTTAGGGTCATTTGTATGCCTAGGGGTCAGTGTGCATATACAGCAGGATGTATTTGTATGTTTCTAAATAGAAATGAAATGCATTTTGTCAGTCTTCATCCACAAAAGAAACATTGTGTTAATACTGATCACAGCAGGGAAACCGAAAAGCATTTGTTCTGTGGTTTATTTTGGGGGAAATTTGTGTTCCGCCTACTCGGCATGCATGTCAGGTTGTTTATGCAGTCTGGGGTGTTCTATAGTGTGCAGGTCTTAAAATTCTCGCTGAGTATGAGTGTAATTTGTAGGGAGCAGGATTTGTGTGTGAGGGGGAGACTGTTTGTGTGTATACAATATGAGTACACAGCATTTCTGGCCCACTTCATTCAGCGACATAGTCTCACAGCAGGTGGTTCATTACACGGCCTGTAATTAGGTGGACTTGACTTTCTTCTGCTCCTGATTACAGATACATATTGGTTTCAGTGGAGCATGGAAACACGACTTTTTAATTATTTTTACTTCAGTAAATTATTTGTTGCTTTAGTCTACTGGGGTACGTTTGCGAGTTGAGTCTGCAGTGTTGTGTATTGCATTAGTCTGCTGTGGGTTTTGTTCAGTGAGGCAGAGATGTGTCAAAATATTTCAAAGTTTTTGTGAAATTTGTATGCTAATGCAAAAATATGTAGAGTATGCCTTTCTATGTTGCTCCTTTCATGTAAAAGACAAAAATACATGCTTTTGAATGCCCCCTTTTTATTATTCAGTTTATGATTAGATCAATAGAAATTCTGATAAAAAAAAAACATGCCTGTTTCTCACTGCTAAACTCTTTATGGTTATCCAGTGTCTGTGTGTGTGTGTGTGTGTGTGTTAGCGTTCCACAAACAAAACATTAATTCTGTCATGTTCTATTAGCCTTAACCAGCTTTATATACTGTGTTATTAAAGGTTATGAAGAGTTTATTGGTCTCATGTGGTTTGACATCAGCCAGAAAATGTTGACATGATAAATCTGTCCTGCAACAGCCAAAGTGACAAAAAGAAAAGGATTTCCTGCACTTTCATGCAAATGCATTATCTTTGCGTACAGTACCAGTCAAAGTTTGGACACACCCTTTTAACTGGTACTGTATATCACAATGAAAGGCCAAAAAGAGTGAATTTAAGTCATGAGAGTTGATACAAAATTACAAAAATATTATGCATGCAGTAATACAGTAACTTCTACATTTTAATGTGGTTACTAAGTGAAAATCCAACTGGCTCCTGATTTTTACAAATAAGTTATTATTTGCCCTCTCTTGAGCATTACTTTCTCCCATCAGCTCTGATATTTTCATATGATGGGTTGAGTGAAATGAGGATGGTGATCAGGTAACCTTTCTCCTCTGGCAATCACAGTCACGAGGTGACTCACTAAGTGCCGCCTGACCTAGATGCAGTTAAAGGCAAGAGCAGCTGGTGAAGCGGATTTAGGGCTATTTTGTGTAGAAGCTGTATTGCACAAACTCATTTAGTAATGCATGCTTTCACTAGTACAAACAGTATGGGATGTACTCATGCAAATGTGAAAAACAGAAATAAAAATGTAATATGACCAGATCAAGTTGGACTTGTGCATTTGATTTTCAACTGGAATTCATTTAAATCTATCAGCAGTGAAACTGGAGACCAGGCGTTCAGCACACTGGACAGCGACTCCACCCCAAGTGTTCACGTTGTTTCCCTCTAGGGGCAGATAAAGCCACCAGGACAACTGCACCCTCCAAACATATGACTGCACAACAATTATCTTTCACCCTTCACCTCTGTTTATATATTTTTTGAAACCCGATCACACCAAAAACTTTGAATTCCTTAAACTTTAGTTCTGTTACAGGTAACAGCACATGGGTGGCATTTCAGGATTTAATTGCTTAATAGTGGATGGCAAAAGGGAACTCTAAAGGGGATCCAAAGGGATCATGCAGTGCTGCGCAAGATTCTTGATCCAATGATTATATTTTGCTTGGAAAATGTGAAATCGGTGCAGTGATTTATTGAAATCTGCAATTATATAAGGCAAAAACAGAGTTTGTACAATTCCAATATGCTTGAAAGGCAATATTTGGTATGATCATATTTATTCATCAACACAGCCTGAACGCTTTTAGGCAGTTTTCTTGTAATTTTTAAAGTAGTCTTTAGAAATAGTTCTCCAGGCTTCTTGAAGGATGTTCAAAGTTCTTCTTTGGATGTTGGCTGCCTCATGTTCCATTCTCTTTCAACATGATCCCACACTCCTCCAGCAATGTTGAGGTCCAGGCTCTGGGGAGGCCAATCCATGACTCTGTGTGTGTGTGTGTGTGTGTGTGTGTGTGTGTGTGTGTGTGTGTTTTATGCAGGTATGCTTTTGCTATATTGGCAGTGTGTTTGGGATTGGTGGCATGCTGAGAAATTAAGCTGTAGCCAATCAGACACTCCAGATGGTACTGCATGGTGCATCAAAGGCTGCTCATAACAAAGTGCCTAAAGATACACTTTAAAATTGGTTCTTTGCTAAGTTTTCTGTGTAGATACAGCACTGGTTCATCCTGCAAGTTAAGTGCTTTTTTAATGCTTGAATGAGTCCTAACTACGTGTTAAGTGGCTCAAGAACAAAAAAAAAAAGAAAAAACTTATCTGAAACTAGTCAAGTACAAGTACTGGACTGAAAATGAGTGAAAAAGCCTAAATAAAAACTTTGAAATACCTTCAGAAAATCTGGAGAACTGTTGCTCAAGCATATTTTCAATCATTAAAAGAAAGTCATTGGAAGCAAAATGTAAAGTAATTATAGTAGCTGTCAAATCCAAAAGAGGTTCAAGTCTATCTTGTTTTACCAAACAAGTGAGACTAAGCTAATGAGAGACACTGTTAAACTGCTCCTTTTATTTTTCCTTTGTTTCATGTTTGACCTTTGCTACATGGAACGATGTATGTGTAAAGTTTCACATTAAAAGTTCTTTTACTTTCTGAAATGTGGAAATTTTAAGAAGGGTATTTTCAGTAAGAGACAAATTTCAACATTAAAGATTTTTGTATATTTGTAGAATCCAGATTTTCATTTTAGGATTTTCAACAAGGTTTAACAAGGTTCCAGGAACACATTGCTATTCAAATCAGAGTGCGTTACATACATCCTCCAATAAACCAGGAAGTGAAAACTGAGTTTTTATAAATTTACATAAAGGTATGCAAGACACCAAGAATCTTGCATGTTATTTCAAAAGAGAGTGGAAGGGTTTAGAAAAAACTGACTGAAGGACTGACAAACGTGATGAAACCAGGCATAATAGCATGACAATGTATCTATATACAGTATACTACTTTTTTTTTTCATTTTTCTGTAGGGATTTCACTAGCTCTTGCTTTCTTTGAAGAATACCTGTATCAATCACATGTAACTCATCAATTAACTGCTGCAACTACAAATGTTGTTCTAAAAATGAAAACTGATATGTATCTAGTAATTTAAAAGTTATTTAACCTGGTATCCTGAATAACGCTGAACCCTTTTCACACTCATATTGAAACATTATAGCATACACTTACTACTGTTTACACAAAAACAGTACCCGGTTCTCTTGCAGTTGCTGTTTTTCCTGTGTGCCCATTTACTCTCACTGCAGTTTTTTCCACAGTCTTGACATTTAAGGCATTAGGCACATAAGGCACATAAGGCTGATTATGTACTTGCAGCATTTTGCTTAAACCATGGCCTTTAATGATTTTGTTTCCTCTTACCGGTCGATGAAGCTCAGAAAAAAAGCAGGCATATTGTGGATTAGTGGCTAGACAGACAGAGAAAATGAGACAGCAAGAGAAATTCAGAAAATACAAGAGAGGGAGAGAGAATAAGGCAGACCAAAAAAAAAAAAGATTGAGTGACAGAGAAAGGAGGGTGAGTCAGAAGCAGTGAATCAGGAATTTAATGATACCAGATAATGCTGGGATGAGATATTCTGGGAACCGTAGCATAGATACCCATGAGAAACATCCACATTATAACAGTGAGAAGGAAGGAAGTCTGATTTGCCCAAAAAATATGCTCAAACAGAATGACAAAAACTTGTGATTTTTGTATGCAGTGAGTAAGCTAGAATTAACTCGGGTGCATTCAAAAATAAAGAACCTTTTACAGTATCTGTCTGTCTACATTTGCAAAGTGTAAAAACTAACTTTGATACCATTTGCTACAAAGAGACTGAACCCATTTTTTATTGTGCTTTCTAAAGAAAAATTTCCTAAGTGTAACAAAAAAGTGCCGTTTCTTGATGTTAGATCATATATTTAAAATAACTCGCCATGCTTCAGGCTACAAACCACACTTTCCAGCACAGGGATCATCGCTCCAGCAACCTTCATAAACTTGCTGTATTTTCACACTACTGTTGAGCATCGGCACGCTCGAAATGAGTGTGAATTGAATGTGGTTGCCTTTGAGCGCTTGTGTTTAAAATGATGTGGACATCAGAACATGTGCAATACCGGGCACTCAGTGGGGGAGCAGGTGCCCACGTGACCCTCAGCTTAAATGCTGCGGCTCGGGTTTGAGTCTGACACGTGGCTGTTCGCTGTGTGCTCCCCTTCCTCTCCACTCTTCACGGCTGTAGTGTCAAATAAATGCGGGGAAAAAATCCTGAATATAAATCCTTTAAAAAGTGGTCAATACTACCCCTACTGTTTACTGTCACATGACTACTCAGCAGTGTTCTGCCACTGCTCCTGAGTGGTACATGGCTGGTATCCCCTTTAAAAAAATATTTCCAAGATATGAGCTGTGTTCACTGTGACATGCTACTGAAGGATCAGAATATTCCTGTCATTATTTGGAGTATGTTGAAGTGAGGACCCAAATACAGAGACACAGCGATAAAGTCCAATAACCAAAAGTCAAAAACAGATGCTACAAAGATGAATGTCTAACGACTAAATAAGGCACCAGGGAAAAAGGGAACATGAGCAGTAACTAGGAACATCTAGGGAACACAAGCAGGCAGGAAACAAAGTACAACACAACAAGGATCAAGGAACAAGAGGGGGACTGGGGGAACCATCAGGGAATCACTGAAGACAGAGATTGGTAGAGAAAGTACACATGACAAGAAAGAAAACAAGTCTTTCTCAGTAAAAAAGGAAGAAGCTAGACACAGACATAAATACACACATTTAAGAGGAATGATGAACAACCCATGAGAACATACAGAACATGAACACAAGGAGAAAGAACACAGATGGAACTAAATAATCACTATAATAAAACTAAACTACTTTAAGAACTAAGGGTCTCACAATAACTTGATGAAAATCAAAACAGGAACCCAAGCTCTAAGAACAGAAAACCCAAGAAAACTCAGTATAGAACAGGGGGATTCAGAAGATCATAACGTTCCACATGCATTATAATTCATTGTATTTTGAAGCAGCCTGACAGTTTTATCTGTCTTTGTACAACTGTTCTGCCAAATAAAACAAAGAAAGTGCCATTCAACACTATGTCGTAAATGTTTATTATTAATTTTCACACTGACCTGGAGGTTACTCTAAAAAATAATATGATAATAAAATGTTCTTTTCTCATTTCAAATAAAATAAGAATTGTATTCAAACTTTTAAAAAGAGCTTTTGAAAAAATTTTAAAAAGTCAGAAAATAAATTGCTTAATCAATATAAGAGTGAACCGTCTCTTTTTTTGTCACTCACTCCTTCTGGAGATCAGCCACGTGTACGATATTGAAATTTATGTGTATGTACATATTTATAGTGAAGAAGAACAAATGGAGATGGTGTTTTTAAAATCATTTTCAACCCACAAATTTCCAATTTAACCCTCCAGAGTGGACGGACACGCCAGCGTGGTTGTTCTCTAAATAGTTGCTCAGAAACGCCCAAAGCTTTGACTGAATTTTAATGTAAATAATTGTATATGATGTTGTTGTCTGCTAAATTTGTACATAAGGTTTTTAAATGTACAATTTATATTTTAAGTTATAAAAACTGTTCAGTAAACATATTTGTGGTTTTCACAGTAAAACAGTAAAAAAAAAATAACAGATGATGTGGGTTTTTTTGTGTGTGAGTTTTGGTCCATTGTGTTAATACAGTATGTCAAAATGAAAAAAATAACTTCACAGTAACACATGGTGGTGAAAAGAATGATACTAAAACAAAGCAAGTTAAGCAGTTTTTGAAGTGAAATATGAAGGTCAAATCACTATATAAAGGCCAATTATATCCTAGATCCCAGACGACTAAATCTAGATTTCGGTGAGATCAGCGATCAGTACCAGATTAGAGCCAGGCAAAGATGGGTGAAACATAACTAAATAAATATTAATAAACAAAAATGGAGGGACCTGAGTATAACTCTCTGTTGGTTAGTTCCTTGAGTAATGTTTAGCGGCTTAGTATTTCCAAGCCTATATTTTTTATGGGGCGTGTGTGCTGTCAGATTTCCCTCTATTTGACTCTACAATGAAGCTTTTCCGTTGCAGACTCACACAGGGTACTTTGTTAGTTTAAAATTATGAAAAGGTTTAGTTTGAGTTTCCCCCTTTTCTTCTTTTTCCTTTACTACATTTCACATGTAAACCACCTTGGCCTTAAGCCCCCTTTAGTACCTTTCTGTTTACTTCTTTGGACTTATGCATTTCATCTCTTTGTGGAGTTCTTTGTTTTCACATGTGCTTTAAATAAATTATTTGATTGGCTGAGTAGCATCACGTGGGATTGGTTACAACGCATGCAATTTGTCTCTGATTCCTGTGTAAATTAAAAAAAATAAAATAACTAGCTTTCCAAAAGACCAAAGACGAAATTCAAACTAAAGTAAGAACCATGAAACTCAAAACCCTGATGTTATGATTCAGCAGAACTCGGGTGGAATTGCTGGGCTGGTTCTAGCTCTGGTCTCTGCGAGGTGGAGCCTCTCAGTGTGGGCCAACCTTTCCTCACTTACAGGCAATTGATTCATCAAGCTAAAAGTATAAGAAGGACAGGTGGCGCCACAGTTCTCTGCCAGGCTGCTCACCTGAGAGCCTTGTTTGGAATTTGCTGGCTCAAGAATCAGTTTATCTCCAATCTGGTAACAACCCAAGCTGTTTTGTTTTTCTTCCTCATCACCACCTGGATATCTGAACGCCTGTGACCCACACTCAGCCTGCCTGCCCACTCTCCACCTGCCTCTCGAGGATCACCACCTGCTGACCCAGAACGCCTTCTATGCTCCGCCTCTCTGCAACTTCAAAGCTCCCGTGATCCAATTCACATTGAAGCAGTTCTAATTCCCCAGCCACAGCCCCGTATCTGATTACTTTTCTGCAATAAAATTTTCTTACTTTAAAGACACTGCTTGTGGAATCTGCTTTGTGGGTCCAGCCAGCCTGGCATTATGACACCTGGAAATAATATAAAGCCTGGAATCAAAACTTTGAAATACTAAAAAGTAGAAACACATCCCAGAATCAAAATGATAAAGAATACAAAACTCAATACCCCATTGTGTTTACTTTGTTTCGGCAGCACTTCTGACGGCAGCAAGGCTGCACAACACTTATTTCCCATGTTTGTTTGATGGGTGCTCTGGAACTTCATTCCGTTATATGTTTGATATGTAATGACAATAAATTGATTCTCATTTAAATACTCAGGCACAAAATCCAGGGGCTGTGTCAATTCCCCTGAACACTTGAGTGACATGCTTTGACCACTTTTCAATCTTTCAGTCTAAGCGATTTGAGGCAACTGTTTTTGACTGGTGCTATAAATAACATTGAACTGAATTGAATTCATGCTGCTTTGTGTTGTGACTTATTTCTGTTTTCAATAAATAATAATGACTCCATGTTTCACTGAAAGCCCAAAAACCTCGTCAGGGTTTCTGTTTACAGCCAAACTTAGAATTCATGATGCAGAAATTTGACAACCTTGTGAGTTACGCATTGTGTCTCTTTCTCTTTTGGTGTCTTCTTCAAAAGCACCCCACCCCCTGCAAACACATCAGCGCTTACGAAAGGAAACACCTAAGGATATAAATACTGTTCCCTCTGAATGTGAGAACCTGCAAACATAAAACCTGAATTTAATGAAAAGGGAAGGTGATGAGGCCAGATATAGATGACTGTTAAATAGTTGCTTTCAAAAGAGGATGCATGTGAACACAAACACATAGATATGGACACACAGACGCACACACACACACACACACAAACATGCACATGGAGAGAGAGAAAGCAGAGATAGTGTTGCATGATATCACAGAGAATCATCAACTCATTCGCTTCTTTTCCATCTTCAGTCTGACACGGCTGCAACTCAAGCTGATTTTCATGGTGGACAGGATTTGATTTTCCCTAACCAATCACTAGAGACCAAAGTGTCTGCCTGAATCTAAATTTGTTTTCAAGTCAACATTGATGCTTAGCCGTGCAAACATGATGGTTTTGCTAGTGATTTAGGAGGAGAGTAAAGTAAAAACAAGCTACAAACTTAGGGTAATACTGAGGATACATGCCTGCACGTACAGTCCACATTGTTTTTGCTGTGTGTTCCAACGCAGAGCTTAACAACACTTGCAAACAGTTTGAACGCGCTGTTAGTCCCACCCATAGTGCTGATTTTCAACCAAGACAGGGCTATTTTATGTCAAGCTTCCCCCATAAATCAGTCACTGGATGGGGGGAATGGATTCAAAACTCTGGACCCATGGCATGAGGTGGTGGCTGTAAATGACCAGCACAAAATGCCACTAAATACAATGAGCTCTCTCTGGATGAGCAGTTCCAAAGCTTCTTCTCCACTATCCAGTACATTCAAAGCATAAAATCATGTTCAACCATTATCAAGACCTGTAGCACAATATGAAGTCTGTATATCAGCACACCTCGTTAAGCTGTCATAAGCGTGAGTTATAGAAGTGCAGCAGACATGACAGAGGTCGTAAAGCTGTCTGCTAGTATAACTAGTATGTCATAAACTGTACTAGCCACTTAAGCTTGGCTCCTTCAATAGTAACATATGTCAGGGTAGCTGCACCACAAAATGTCAAGCGTGGCTAATGACCTCCCTCACCATATAAAACGGGCTTTAGCCCTTAAAATTGAAAAAATC
>VUQJ01032118.1:0-12006 GCA_015108635.1 Andinoacara biseriatus | reverse complement strand
ATCACTTCCTGTGTGAGCTTAAAAGAAAAACATCTTTGTGTGTATTATTAGACATTGTGGGGGGGGGGGCAGTAATGAGGGTCTCTAAGAGAGTGGAGATGTGTCGGGATTAACTGCCGGTGTCACACATGCACAAACATGCACACCTGTGCATGAGGGCATATATGGGCAAACAGTAAAGCTGCAAATCAGAGAGATTCACTGCTCAGGTTAGAGAGGTGACTGTGTGTGTGTGTGTGTGTCTTTGGTTTCAAGTACACACCTGTGATCATCCTCATAAAATCAGGGGCAAAGGTCAAGTTCAGTAAGCCAGCACCTGCTGACACATAACACCCTATACAAGCTATTTCAGTGTGACACCTCTGATGGTAAACAATCCATAATTCCCCTCCAATCTCCTTCAGGCCTGAAACAGAGTCTGACACAATGGAGGGCAGTTAAACAAAGGCCAGTAACAAAGTTACACTCACAACTTTATAAAAGTATCAAAGAAGAAGATGAATTCTGAATCTAAATGTCTCTATTTTTGATCTCGATGTATGTTTATTGTGAATTACACTCAAATTCCAGTTGTAATAATTATTGCAGACATTTGGAGCAGACGTCACAGTCGGCTCGCTGCAGCTGAGCGTGCATCAGGCCATCAGGATGAGGACCGTTTCCAACACCCTCACCCGAACACGTCACCACGAGTACGGTTCCCAGCCCTGCAGCACCGAGTCTGCCCGTTACTTCCCCACTACTAACCCACTCCACAGAGCTGCAGCACCCTTTTGTTTTCAATAAGGAGGAAACTCCTCAGATTAATCAGAATAATTATCTCAAGTCGCTTAAACAGCTATGGGACAATTTGGTCCAATGTGTCGGACAGTGCTAATGTGAGCTTTGTGCTACTATTTCAGGAACATGTCAGTAATGGATGGATTGAAATGGCTTTCATGGAAATTTTGCACGTTTGGAGGTTTTTCTTTGCCGTGGATACTGAGCAGCAGCTTCTGTTCTGATCGAAGGAAGCTGAGAAAGTCCCAAAGCTTGACACAGTATCTCTGCCTCTTTATATGAGACACTTCACCAGCTGCAAGGATGACAACACATGGAGTTACACTTGTCACAACATGGGATGGTGTAGGAGATTTATGGGCTTGGGTCTAGGAATGCTAAAGAAATGGCCTTCGCTTTTTATAAAATATGACTGTTGAACGTCACCTTTTGCAGCAGAATGCAGACATTTATAGTTACAAATCTTTACTCAGATGGATTGAACTCTGATCAGAAGATCTTTGGAAGCTCAGCACTTGGAGCGCGCTCCAGATCTTTTACCTGTTGAATTTGTCCTGGAATAACCTGGAGCAGGCCTCACCTGGCCATGGAACTGTTTGCTCAGTTACTTTTTAGCCTCTGAAGATGAGGGAGTAAAAATGGCTGTAAGTCCTGAACAGTTGATGCAATACTTTTGTTAAACCCCTTGAATTAAATCTTAAAGCCTGATTTGATATCAAACAATGTTGATATCAAACCTGCCATTGTCCAAATAATTATGAATGTCACTGTTGCCCTCTCTATCCTTTAGACTCGGTGGACCAATGAAAATCAGACTTCCTGTCACACCTCAGTGTGAAGGACATAAATTCTTTAGACATCCAAAGAAAAAAGATTAAAAACTGCAAGATTAAACTTTTGCTAAATAAAAGAAGCCTGATGAATGATAACGACCACGGCAAATATCCAGTTCTTAAATTGACAGCAATATTTCCTTATTTTAAATATGAACACAAACTTTTTTCCTTTTAAAGCTTCAAAACTCACTGCAGACTTACTATTTTCTGCTCTACAGACTGCGAGTCTACAGCCCTGTGACACATATAGTGTCTGAGTCTCGTGGTGTGTGTTTTCATAAATATGTATCCCGAAGAATGCCAACTGCTCACCATGAACAGGTGGAGCGGGCGCTGGAATGGGTCATTAGGGGCCGTGCGGCGAGGAAAGGCTCTCCGACGGCAAACAGCAGCTCCAGAGGAATCCGAGCTGGTCTCCAGATTCAAGGTTAAAGACAGGGAGAAGGGAGGGGAGCTAATTATTAGAATAATAAAATGCTTCTTGTGTGACAGTCTGCAGCGTGCTTACACCCATTACAGGTCACGCAATGATTGTGGTTTAGTGCAACTTTTATTTTCAGCCATTTCATAAAGCAGTCTGACACAGGAAGAAGCCCAGTAACGCTATTTTACTGTAAAGATTTTTAGACAGAAAAAAATTCTCATGGATCGGCACAAACAAACCAGACTGACAATTTGTAGGTTTTTGTCGATTGTTTGTTTCTTATCATCTATATAATGTACAATCCTTGCACATGACTGCATGTTTCAGCTGTGTGCCACAAAAAAGTAGAACAATGAAGCCGTGCCAAATTACAAAACTGCAGTTCTCCTTACGGCCACCGGAAAAAGTGAGTCAATTCAGTTCAATTCAATTTTAATGATATATCGCCAAATCACAACAAACAGGCGCCTCAAGGTTCTTTATACTGTAGGTAAAGACCCTAAAATAATTACAGAGAAAACCCAACAATCAAAAAGACCCCCTATGATCAAGCATTTGGTGAGAGTGGGAAAGAAAAACTCCCTTTAAACAGGAAGAAACCTCCAGCAGAACCAGGCTCAGGGAGGACCGGTCAATCCCCATAGACTCTAATGTTAACATTTATATCAGAAATAATTATGCCTACAGCCTGCAACTTTAAAAAAACCCTGAAGTTTCCCCCTAATAGTGAGGCTAATATCGTCCAAACCCAGTGGGTAAAGTCACGGTGGAAAACAGAGAGTTACAAACTGAGTCTTAAATAACAATGAAAACTGTCCACTGCAGCCATTTTTTGTGCTTCCTTGTTCTCTGTTGTTTCCTGCAGTCCTTCCTCGTTGTGGAGAACTTGGCTACGATAGTTAACTTTATACTTCTAGCCAACCTTTCAACCAATCAGCATTCAAAGTACTCAGTGGGCTTCTCATCGTCTCCGTGTAGCCTCTGTGTTCGGCAAATTGCCACAATCCCGAAAATACATCAGAGCAGTGTTGTTGTTGTTTTGTTTGCAAATATTACAGTGCTTAAAAAATACAGGAAAGAGGAAGCTAGCAAGCTTGCAAACATGAATATAACAAGTCTCAAAACTGGTAAAATACATAAAAATCCTTAATATGGTATATGTTTTATTTTATTGTCATCCATCCATCATCCATCCATCCGTCAGTTTCTACCACAGTGTAAATGCACGCAGAGATGCCCTTCTCCTCAGATCTTCCAGATGCCACAGAAAACTGCCATGAATTGATACTTTATGATGATTGTCGGGGGCAATTTGGAATAGAATAGAATAGAATAGAATACCTTCACTTGTGTGCCCCAGTGCTGTGAAGACAATATCAGTGGACAGGGATATGTTGCCAGGACAGGGTTATTGGAGCCCAACCCTGGGGCAGGTCTTGGGTGAGCACCTGATGGCTGGACCCAGCCCTAAAAACCCATGTGAACTTGCCCTCCTGAGGCCCAAATACCTGCAGAAATGGCTGCAGCATTCTGGTGCTCAGTGGATCAGGTAGCAGTCCAGTTCCCTGTTACCTAAACTACTTATTGAAAGATGTTTTTGTTTTGTTTGTTTTTAATAGTGAAGGAATTCGTTTCAAATGCTGCTTTGCTTTGTTTTCCTTTTGAAAATGGGTATAAATAAAGCTTTTTATTACTAAATCATTATAAAGTAGGAAAATTGACTCTGAAATTCAATTGTCTGACCAAAGTTAACATTAGCCCTGATAAGCCTGCACCAGACTGAGACTTATAGCAGCAAAACAGCTGAGCTGTGTTTTAACACTTAACATCGACTTTTGTCTGTAGGATAAACTTTTATTTTCTCACAAAGTCACTTACTGAAATATTGTAGGATCACATTTTAGGAGTACCAGAAGGAGCTGGCAAACCTTTACTGATTGCTCCAAACCAATACATCATGATCCTCTTTTACTGCCGCCCTGCTGCCAGCAGAATCCCTGCGGTCAGAGCTGCAGCGCTGAGAGATTTTCATGCAATGGTACCCATCGCATCCTGAAAATAATCCCAGTTTGGTATTTTGTGACTCAGCTGCCGTTCAGCTGCTGCACACTTCATCAAGAGGGATGGGCGCTTGACCCCAAACATTTGGCTGGCCACGGCAGATTGGTTGTGCTGGAGCAAACAGACGTGCTTAGCATGAAAATGATAATTTGGGTAGAAACCACAAACTTCAAAATTATAAAAGAATAATATATAAAATATATATAAACTGGTGATGGCTAACCAACCGGACATAGTAGTGGTGAACAAGCAGAGGAGAAAGGTGATTTAAAATAAGAGAAAAACCCTGTTTGTTTGTTTTTTGGTGATTGTGGGGAGGAAGAACTCCTTTTTATCAGGAGGAGAAACAAGATTAGAAAGATTTGGGGATTTCCACAGAATGCCTGCTAATTTGTTGAATGCGATAGGAAAGAGACACTTGTTGACGTCGTCCATCCGAGGATATACCGGGCAGGAAGTGAGTGGCCGAACTTCCACGCGCCAAAGTGCTGTTTGAAGCTAAAGACTGCAGCTTTATTCCCGAGCTTCTCTTCAGCTCTCTGACACAAAATCTGCATGTGGCTAAAACCAACTTTGCTCACACAGCCAACCATCCGCAGCATTGCTTACAAGTATGAAAGTGTCTCTATGAATGTGACTGATGTAAATCATGGATAGAGAATAATGAGTCATTCAAAGTGAAATGATAACTGGATGAGTCAGTCTGCAGGGAAACTACTGAAAGAGCCTCTGAGACAGGAAACATAGATAAGGGGAGAGGAACAGACTCATGGAGAGGAGGGGCAGGAGAAGTGAAGAAATTGCCAGAATGAGACCTTTAGAAGTGGGAAAATACAGAAGAAATCAAAAGCATTGAAGGATAAGAAAGGAAAAAAAATGACAGTGAAAATGAGAAGAACAGAGTGGATCATTTTGGAAAAAAAGAGAGTTTGGAGAGAAGAGTTCACGAGGCAGTGGTCAGTAATTGGGGATTCAGAGGTCGGTCCACATTCCTGTAGAATGAGGATATAGAACAATTGTGGCAAGCAAAGTCTGTAGGCCACAGAAACATCCAGAGATTGTCCAAAAAGAGAGAGATGAGGAGGACAGATGCTGCTCCTTGTATTTCCTTTAGTAGCATTTGCACCTCTAATATTAACTCTTCACAAATAGTTCAATTGCATCATATTTTCAGTAGCTTGGCTCAATAAGAATGTTGCTCTTTCAGCACACCAGTTTGTCATATTTATTAGTCATTATTTTATGGATTGCGAGATGTTCTCTACAGATATTTGAGATTTAGAACAGCATTCATAAGCCAACAAGCTGTGGTTGAGATTTCTCCTTTAAGGCTAATAATGAAACAATGGGCTGAACTTACGTGTAATTTGGTGCACACATTCAGTCCGACCCAGAATGATTTGTCCTGAAGATGAGGAGAAATGATCTAAACCAGCGTCTGCCTCACTGAGGATACAGGGAACCTGGACCTGGCAGATTCCTCTGGTACCCATGACAGAGACTGACTGTCAGGTTGGCATTTATAGATGTGCAACTGAACTTCAGATAAATTATCTCCATAAATTCCTCGTGGACCCTCCCTCTGTGAGGGTGACCTTTGGGGGCAAGACCTTCTGTGTACACCATCCAGGTACTTCATGTACAGTCATGGTACATGAAGTACATGCTACGATTCAAAGCTTGTAGAACTATTACGACTCAGTCGTCTTCAGTTCGGTGAAGTTTGTGGACATTTGTTCATGCACAGCTCTCTGAAGGTCCTCCCACATCAGATCACTCAGGGTGGACTCTGACGGAGCTCCTTGATTCTTTTCTTTTTCAGCCATTCTCTTGTAGATTTGCTGCTGTGCTTTGGATCGTCGTGCTGTTGCATGATTTAGCTGTTGGACAGATGACCTCACATTTGACTCTAGAACACTTTGGGATACAGAGGAGTTCATGGTTGGCTCAATGACTGCAAGGTGCTCGGGTCCTGTAGCTGCAAAACATCCCCCCTCCGGCTCCATGCTGACACTTGGTGTGAGCTGTTTGTGCTGACATGTGGTGCTGGGCATTTTAACCAAACATCTCCACTTTGGTCTTTGTCTGTCCAAAGGATCTTAAGGCCTCATTCACTAATATTTGCATAGAAATGCAAACAAATCCATGTGCAAAATTCCCACTGGCTCAGTGGAATGTGTGCACAACCTATTTTATTGTTACTACTGTATCCGTATACCACCCCACCGCCATTTCTCTCTATAAGAAAACCTTTTATTTCCAAAGTCGAGAAAGTGGTGACTATGCTGTGAGAGGCAGGCCTGCACTGCTAAAGCAACAGAGCAGGACAGAGTCCAGCTGAAGAAACTAAAAGAAATGTGTCCAAAGAGGAAACCAGAAAAGTGTTTCCACGGGAGTGATGATGGAATTTCATTTCCCCTGAGACTCTCATTGTGTTTCACGGGGAAAAAAACGGAAGTTTGGACATCAACGTTGATATTTTCAAAAAGACCAACAGACTATAATAAAAAAAGAAGAAAACAGGTGGAGAACAAGGAGCACCTGAACTGTCAGTTCAACATGAGAAAATCCCTGGAATTAAAGAAAAAAAAGAATCCCCATCATTCATGGGATAGTGGAGAGGAATTAAGCTTGGATGATATCCAGCAATGGTAGAAGTCCCTCAAAATAATATACGATAAAATGAGGAATATGTTTAAATTTCAAAAGCCAACAGCTTTTCATTTACTGGTTTTTTATTCACATGCATTTTTCTAATTCACTTATTTGTAATTCTAAAAAATTTTTTGGTTTACAGTGTTTTATAAATAAAAATGTAGGTAATAACCAAAATGAGCTAATAAATATAGTAATAATAATAATCATGATTATTATAATGAGTAGTGGTAGTATTAGTAGCAGTATTAGTAGTATTAAGATGAGTTTCTATCTTTTCTAAGACAGCCAGGCCTTCATCATTTGTTCGTGCATGTGTTCATAGAGGTAGTTTTTCACAGCGCTGCAGAGACGCCTGTGAAGATGCTGGACTTCATTTTTAACGCTCCTATATGCAGTAAAAATACAGAGTCCAAGCACAAATGCACAACAGGGAGACGAGGATGATACGGCACAGGTGAATTCAATCAGACGCTGGGAACCAAAGCAGGAAGTAAAAACAAAGGAAACCACACGAGAAAAAAACCTTCAAAATAAAATAGTAACAAAAAGAGAGTCGAAGCCGACAGAAGACAGTGGAGGAGAAACAGGAAGAACTAAGGATTACACCTCTGCATCGCAGTGTTTATCGTTAGGATCTCTGGATTTAGCCAAAAGCAGCCTCCAATGGTAGTGAGTCCTCTCGGGAGGCACGTATTATGAGCAGTTTAAAAAAAAGTCAAAAAATAGCTTTATAGTCAATAAAACACAGTCTCACATTCACACACACAGAGCTATAAAAATGATACATGCCTAAAGGATCTATATAAATATGCATGTAAATATAGCTTGTGTCTCTGTGTAGACAGGTGTGTGTGTTACACAGTGGATTAAGTGCGATACTTTCTGGGATTTAAATAAACAGATAAAAATACAAAGTGTTGCCAACCTAAGAGCCGCTTCTTCCTCTCCCACACACACTCCTGCTCTTTGTTGCTTCTTACTTCTTTTTAATCCGGCGTCTTTTTTCCCTGCTTTCATATCTGCTCCTTTATCCACATCCTGCCACTCTTATCATCCTGTATTCAACCCTCCCAATTTGAGATATGCCCTCAATTCTTCATCCACGTTCTCTCCTTATTGTTCTAATTCTGTTGTCTCATTATCTTAAACTTACAGCGGGATCTTTTTCTCCCATCGCCTCCATTTTTTTGCATCTTCTGCAGCTCTTTGATTGTTTTGCAGGTTTGTCTCATCAGTTAATCGGCATTTGTGTCTCTTGACTCTTTGTCTCTTTCTTCCATCTATAACGTATTCCCCTGACCTGTCAGCCCCCCCCCTCATTAAGTATCTCCTTTTTCACTCTCTCGTTCTTATGTTCTAGATTTTGCCCTAATTTAGACCAACATAAACTTCAACATACATATTCTTATAACTGGCACTAATTGGTCTAATAAGAGCATGAAAAGTTTTACCATCAGTTGCTGATTATTGGTATTAGATGCTTTCGATAAATTTGCATCATTACTATTTAATTACTACGTTCAGGTGTATTTCACATGTTGAAAGTTTTAGGGAACATAAAACACAAGAACAGCTTTTAATTCAATTCAATCTCTTTTTTTATAGGCACCAAATCAGTCACCTCAAGGCTTTTTATATTATGTTTCCTTAAATAGGCGACACTATGATTCCCCAGGGTAACTTATTATGTGTGCATATAGAGACAGCGTGTCCCAGATGTATATTATTATCAGCCACTGCCTTAATTGTAGTCACAAGAATCTACATGTGTATATATTTCAAATTGATCTTTTTGGTTTTATATTATTTGTGTGTTTTAGTTTTAATTCATTTAAATTATTAGTGCTATTCTCTCTATAAACAGATGCTGCTGTAACAGAAATTTCCCTCTGGGATCAATAAAGCTTCCTGATTCTGATTCATATTTTAGGATAAAGACCTCACAGTGACACAGGGGGAAACGGCCCCCTATGAGCAAGCACTTGGCCAGAGTGGGAAGGAAAAAAATTAACATGTAAATATAATCCTTAAATAATCTTTTTATTCGTCTTTATCCCCCAAACTCCCAAAGCTATCGTACACTCCAGCCTAATGGAAGCACTACAATTAAGAGTCAACATTTCAAACTTTAACATCCCACAGCTGGAACGCTGCTCGTCTCAAGTTTCATTATCGGGCTCGTAGCGCGCGGGCCTGCTGGGAGCCAGAACCGTGATCATCATTAACGGGGGTCCCGGCTCTACTGTTGCCTCGTTATAGTAACGAGAGGCTGGAAAGTCTTCACTGTTCAGGAGTCGTCTTCATTTTGTCAGGCCTGTCCTGGCAGGATCTAATGCATGAAGTCACTTTAATAGGAACACCTCTGGGACAACATTCACAGAATGAGCGCCTGAAAATAAAAGACACCTAAAAAAAAGAATAACTGGAATTGTTCAAGGGCGGCGTTCGCATTTTTTGGAATTTTACCATCTCTCCCTCAGCAGGACTGGGAACTTTGTTTCCATGGTGATGCATTCCTCTTCCCAAAACAGAGGATCTTATCCCACGGTGTGATGTCACTGAAGACTTTTTGTATCCCCTCCTGTGGCCCCTTATGTGAGTCAGTGCTGGATCAACAAAATCTAAGAGAGTTTGATTTTAGGACTAATTATGAAGAAAAACACTGAAATTTTCATCTGCCCACTAACTTATTGATTCAAAAGTCAGGTTACTGGTTCCCAGAGTGGTTCCAGGTGTGCTGGGGGATTTTGTGTTAACCCAGTGTTACGACTGCACAAAAGAGCTGATTTATTGTATCACTGCTTTGTGTCGTCATACTGTCGCGATCAGAGCGTGTGCGTGTCTGTATGTTCTCCTACGTGAACTGATTCAAATCTTCACTTCAAATGAAAAGTACAGTTTCTGTTTCTGTATATTTATATGTAGAAAAGGCGAATCTTTCCGGACGTGCTGCGTCCGAACGACCACGCTGCGAACGGCAGGCGTTTCCATTCTTTCCTCTGAGAGGAACGAATCTAATTTTCTCTGTTTACAATTAAAAGCTCAGATTATTAATGTCACGGTTATTGCAAAATATTGAAAGTCGTGCCCTTTCCACTTTTAGTGACTGTATAAGCATATAGTTTTAGTAATTAACCTATTTAGGCTTATGGCCTTTATGGCTTATTTACAGGCACAGCAACATTTACAAATAATAGAAACAATAATAATCAGAGTAACCAGCTGATGATGATATGAGCCATACTGCATACAGGATGTCCTCACCTGTAACTGTACCAAGCTGGATGCAGGTACACATGATGCCCCTCCTTTAGAATCCCTTCTGTGACAGGGAAGCCCAGCTGATCCCGGTCAGTTTGTGGAGTCACCGGATAACGAGAATTATGGGAGCGTGACACATCACAGGCCCTGACTGACGGTGAGGAGGTTAAAAAGGGGAGAAAGCTGATCACTTTCTAGTGGGGAGCAAACCACAAATAACAACCAGTGCAGACAAACAACCTGCTTATTGTGATTGTTGTTTCTCCACCATTTAGTGCCTCTGCCAGGAACTACATGAGCTCACAGCTGCACATGGTGCCGTCACTGCTAAATAAAGAGAGGCAAACAAAACTGTTACTGTTTGTCTCATTATTCCAGCTGGACCTCGATGTCAACAGCAAGTGTCATCTGTCAAGAGCAACGAGCTAATGATAACACAGGTGCCAAACAAGCTAACAAGGTCCACAGGTACTTTTGCAGTACTCGGGAGGTACTAGCTCAACTCATCTAGAAAATATCTGACCTCACACATCAGCAATAAAAACAGATTAGCTGTAAAAATGAAATTGAATGTGTAAAAATTATTATACTATATTATGCAAGTATCTAGATATTAAACTATATTAGTATAGCTAAAATCTAAGCAGCCCAACAGTAATGTAAAACAAGCTTCCACTTTCCTGTGACCAGGAGCTGCGGATGGTGACCATAAATAAAAAAAATGAGCTTCCTCCACAGGGCGACTGAGCTCAGTCGTCCCGGAGGGGTCAGAGCAGCTTTCAGTGCATCCAAAGGTGCCAGTTCAGGTGATTCGGGCATCTGAACAGGATGATTAACACCTCTTAGGTGAGCTGCTTGGGACACGTCCAGCTGGTGTGCAGACCCAGGACATAATGGAGTGATTATGTCTCTGTGCTTATGTTGGGAACACCTGAGTATCCCCCAGGAGAGCTGGAGGAAACAGCGAGGATGAAGGTGCAAGGCTACACTTTAGCTGCTGCCCCTGAGCCGGACACGGCTAAGTGGTATAAAATAGACTGAGGATCGTTTAAACCAGTTTTCTGCACATTTCTTTTTTTGTTGCTGGGGTTTAAATGTTACATTTGTTGACAGGGTGTCAGAAATTAAACTGAACTTCACATCGCATCTCTTCTCTGTCCTTACCTCAGGTGGAGGAGAGAGGACAGGAAGATGACCTGAAGGTAAGACTTTTCTCTTTAATGCCCTTGAATTAATTAAGTGAATTAATAATTTAGAGCTTGTTTGGTGTTAAATATTTTTCTTCTTTAGAATGGGAAACATCCATAATCTGGAATCAAATTCCCTCTAAACCTGATGAGCTGAGCTGATTATTGTGTTGGCTGCTTTCCATACGACTAATCATTATTCAAACATAACTGATAAATCATTTAAACACGAGGAAATCCACTATTACGACTATGATGGACCAAGCTGGCAAAAACAAGCAGGCACAGGTGTATTTTCAAAACTATGGGCTTTATTATACCCCAAAAAAGGCAAAATGGTACAAAAGACAAATAATCTTGTAAACATTAATGGGCCCATAAAAAAGGTCAACTAAACAAAATTTGCAGAAATCATATTTAACAGAACCCAAATAACCAAAACTCCCAAATGAAAGACAGCTCAACCTATATAGTAACAGAATAAACTATTTTCAATTACACAGGGGGAACCAGAGCGTAACTAGTTTTGAAAAACAATACAAAGAACCAATTCCCCCCCATAGGGTTACAACAGATGGTTCAGTCTACTTGATTGGCCGGTGTACATAAACCACCTTCACCCTTTGTGTCCTCATTTGTTCATCAACTGAAGGACTGGAGCCGCAGTCAGGTAACTTAACAGCCTAAGTCACTGAAACCAGTCCTTTAATTGTGTGGTTGCATACAACCATCACAGGGCAGTTGCAAATTCAGTCTGCTGTTTCTTAGAAATAGCTCCAGGACACTCTCCCAACTTACA
>VUQJ01032112.1:0-11936 GCA_015108635.1 Andinoacara biseriatus | reverse complement strand
ACCTTTGAGGATGGCCAGAGCCTCCCCAACCCTCCGCAGGTTCACTGCTCCCTCCTCCACATCTCTCAGAGTTACTTTCAGCTGGCTTGTACTGGAGGAGGGGCTTCTTTGCAAACGGTCCACATAGTCCTCGAGTTCACTGGAAGAAGAAAACACCTGTGACATTAACAGTCACTATCAACCCTGTGATAACCTGCTGTGGACACAAGAGGGCAGCAGAAAGTGGGTTTAAGGAGCTCCACAGTCCTGCTGGTGGACCCAATACTAAGCTAATAGAGATTCAGATCAATAATAAAAGTATTCTAATCCTTTGCAGTATACTGTACATATGTACAGTATGCTGTATCTAAATATCTGCAGTATGTGTTAAAGTGACTGGAATGTTCTGACACTTTACCAGGCAAACCAGTCGGACAGCATCTTTCTGACAAACTCCAGCATGTGTGCGCAGTACAAGAACCAGTGCTGGCTTTAACCTTCTAGACAGAAAGAGTAGTGCTGGTAAGCAAATATTTATAGCTGACTGTCTTCTCTTGATGAGCAGTTTTGGTGAAAAAAATTGTTCCAGGATGTAAGAAGTTCCAATGTTCCAACAAAAATGATCTTGTGGTCCCAGCATGTTTATAAGAGCTGTTTTATATAATCTCTTTGTGGAGAGCAAGGTGGCACTGTTGGTTACCACTGTCACCTGACAGCAAGAAGCTTTGGAACCGTTCTCTTCCATGTTCTCCCTGTGTTGAAGTGGCACTCCTCCCGACCCATAACTAGTGTGAATGTGAGTGTGAATGGTTGTCTGTCTCTCTGTGTTGGCCCTGCGACAGGCTGAATACCTGTACAGGTGTACCCTGCCTCTCCCCCTGTGTCATCTGGGAAAGGCTCCAGCCCTCCCGTGATCCTGAACAGGATAAGTGGAAAACAAGTATACAAATAAAAATGAAGCTGGGTGAGTATTGCACTTGGTGAATGAATACTGGATTTTGAAAACTATAATAGTGATATATATTGGTCAGTATGAATAATATAATATTGCACAGAGATGTGGGTATTGCACAGTCTGATTGAGGAAAACCAAATTTTTTTGTTAACAGTCACATTTCCGATAATCTGACACCATCCCTGATACATCCCTGTGAATGTTTCCAGGTCCTCCTGTTCAAATAAGTCCCAGTCTCTGTGTGTGTAAATATACTTATACACCATTTAATCATTAGTTATTACTCTCTGTCTCTCTTTCACAGATGACTGCCCCTCCCTGAGCCTGGTATTGCTGGAGATTTCTTCCTGTTAAAATGGAGTTTTTCCTTCCCACTGTTGCCGAGTGCTGCTCATAGGGGGTCGGTTTGATTGTTGAGGTTTTCTTTGTAATATTGTATCTTACAATATAAAGCACCTTGAGGTGACTGTTGTTGTGCTTTGGTGCTATATAAATACAACTCAACTGAAATTGAATTCAAACGAGTATTTTGCCCTTCTGCCTCACAAGCAGTTTCCTGTCCTCCCTGAGTTCACCTAAGGATGCCTGCATCATAGTTTGGTACCTGTGCTGCCACGAGAGAGAGCGTGCTCAGGGTAATACATCCGTCAGGGTAACACAGAGATGCAAAGCAGAAAGGAAACATGTCTTCAGACTACCTCACATGTGAAGTCTGTGGTCGCTTGATGTCATAGTATTTGTCTAATTGCGTGTTTGGATTGGGGTGTAGAAAGATAATCGTGTCACACTTATCATGAAACTCCTACGTGTGATGCTTGATAAATGCCAGGCCTGTGTTAGCAGTCATTTCAATATGAAGTTAATGTGTAGCAAGCTAACATGAGAATTAATTCTGATGTTTTTGGAAGTCCATGTCATACCAGATCAAATCACTTTCTATCCGCCTCCTCTATTTTTAACAATATGTTTCTTTACATTCAGTCTGTGCCTACAGATGTTGATCTGCTGTGTCACACATGCCATCAATGATTTGACTTCAGCTGCAGTTTACACTATTAGGGGCATGATGTCAGAGCAAGTCTGCAAATGTTGAAAGGGCTAACTCATGGACGTGGACATTAGTGGCCAATCAGTGCTTCAACTTTAAAGGAAAGAGGACAGCTGACATCTTGCATGTATTCAACTCAATAACTCTTAAAGTCTGAAGTAAAGACTACACAGTGTTTTATATAACAACCGAAAGAGAGCAGATCAACACAAAATAAGCTTGGAGAAGGGCTGACATTGACTCAGATATTAAAGGTAGGACTTCCTGAGTTTGTAGGAAGTGTGTTTGGTCCAATGTACTAATGTCAGGTTTTTGGACAGAGGGGAAGGAGAATGTCTGAGGGACAGGCCCAGCCTCCTTATGTCAGGGTTGGGGTGTAAGAAACTGAAGTTTGAAAAACGGCACACGTTCAGTTCAAGTCAGTTCTATTTATATAGTGCTAAATTACAACAACAGCATGTTGCATTGTGTAAGCTTTCCAGATAATGGAACCACAACAAATGAGCATTTTCCCACTTCATTTGACCTCGAGACACTGCTTCTCCCAGAGGTTTGACACAAGATAAACATCTGGATGTAGAGAACATTTTAATGATTTATTGCAGCTGTACTGCAGCTTTATTTACAGCAACTGCATACACGTGTACATAAACTGGTACATAAACTGCATATAAAATGTGGACATACCTTCCTGGTCTGAAAAGTGAATGTGATTAAGAGCCTTAAATCTGGGAGCGACTCCTCTGGTGGCAAACACAAGTTTATGGGTAACTGTTTCTTCAGCTCCCTTTTTTCCTGTTTATGGTCTCAATTGCAAAGTTTCAAAGTTTCACTAACCTGAGGAGCCAAATTCTGTGAATTGACACTATATAGATACAACAGTCTGCAACAGCATGGCTGAAAAAGAAAAAAAATCTGTGAACTGAAGCAGCACTGTGACAAAGAGTGGGCCAAAATTCCTCCACAGCGCTGGAAGCGAAAGTCTCTATGAAATAAATACGTCATTGTCAATGAAATTTTGATGAACTTCCCTAACGTTACATGTCTGTTAGCTGGTTAGCAGTGTTACCTCCTCACTGTGTATGGTGCTAATAATAATAATAATAATAATAATAATAATAATAATAATAATAATAATAATAATTCTGTGGCTCTTCTGAAAAAGAAGCGTCAAATCAGAGATGCTCACAGAAGTCCTACAATTTTTTTTACTTATTAAAAAAATGAGTCCTAATATTAATTAATATTACAATTTTAAATATGATCACTTTGTCTCTGTTAAGAGGCCATGTACCACGGGCTTTTGAGGCAGCAGTCATTAAACTGACTAAAAAAGCTTTATTCGAGACAATTTGCAGCCTTCTTCTCTCAAAAATCTTAGTTGTAAAAGTTGTGTGATCATTTTGAGGTTCAGCTTTCAGGATTCATCACAGTCCAGAAACAGCATCAGTGAAGGTTACAATCTGGACTCATCTCTGTGCCTGTGTGAAGTTAACTAACATTTATCATACCAGAACATTAAACATGAGCACATTTCCTTGCATTTTCCTTGACTGTGTAATTTTTGAGTAAATTCAAATTCTTACCTGAGCTGTGTGAGTATTCTCTCCTCTGCAGCAAGGTAGTGGGTCCTCTCCTCTTCCATCTCAGCTCTCCGTCTATAAGTTGCCTCCTCAAATTGAGCCAGTTGGTCACACATCAGCAACACTAGCTCCTGACCTGCCATCCGCAGCATAGAACTCACAGCTTCCTGGTTTGATACCTGGAAAACATGGAGGGAATCAGGAATCAGGACAGCTTTTTGGGTTTTAACCACTGCTCCTCCTCTACCATCAGACAATTCAACAACAAGCTGGAACTCTTTGCATACACTCTGTTTATGTTAAAGCTGCTTTAAAGGGGACCAGTTACAATGACTAATACTGATTATCCAGACAGTTTCTGAGGATCTCCTTCTTCTTTCAGCTTCTCCCTTTCAGGGTCACCACTGCACATCATCTGCCTCCATCTCATCTGCACCCTCCTCTGTTGCTTTGGATGGTTGACTCCAGGTGTTTAAACTCATCTACCTTCACTGCCTCTAATCCTTGCATGTTCACCGTTTCACCTGTCTCACCTGACTTTAATTCCTCCTCTCTCCAGAGCATATCTCCACCTCTCCACACTATCTTCCATCTCCACTCCCGCCACAGATCACAGCCTCATCTGAAAACATAGTCCACGGAGACACCTGCCTGTCCATCACCACTGCAAACAAGAAGGGGCTCAGAGCCGATCCCTGATGTAATCCCACCCCCACCGTGAACCCATCTGTCACTCCTATTGCACACCTCCACACACTCTCACTGTATTACTATTATTATTGTATTAATGTAGGGTGTTTACCTTACAATATAAAGCACCTTGAGGCGCAATGTGGTTTGGCACTATATAAATAAAATTGAACTGAAGGCCCAGCATGAGGTTACTGATATTTTTTTTCAACTGTCAGTCATGCAAAGCTTTTCTAGCGGTGTTCAAGAAATTAAATCTGGAGCTAAAAAAAATATGTTCAGGTTCACTTTAGCCAGAATAGAGCAAGTGTGGCTTTTGGGGCAGAGTGGCTCATTGGTTTGATCCCTGGCTGCTGTGGTCTGGCAGACTGTCCTTCTCCGTGATATTGAACCCCAAACTGTCCCCAGTGTTTCTGTAGATAAAGCACTCTATGTGAATGGGTGTGCCAGCAGGAGAAAGTGGCTCGTAGTGCTTTGACTGGTTAACAGGATAACAAAAGCTGTTAAAAAAATCACACCTCTACAATAACTGCTGTTATTAATGTGTTGCATTAACTGTAAATAGTGAGCCCACATTTGAGTACCTGTAACCATCTGAGCTGGTTCAGTTGCAGCCGCAGTTCACACACATTCCTCTGGGCTGACACTAAACGCTGCTGCATCCTGGTGTTAGGAGGAGGGGCCTGGAGAGCCAGAGGGGTGGAGCTAAAGCTGTCCGTCAAAGCAGCAGGATTCTGAGACTCGGAGGACACTCCTGAAGGGTAAAGGTAATCCTCTATCAACATTTTCACACCATCAGACTCACTCTAAGTGGCAGTGTGTACATTTAAGAAAAACTCACCTGGTCTGTTATTTATGAGCTTCTGGTCCAGACTGACACCAAAAAACACAGAGTTAGTTTGAACTGAATACTGCAGGTTTATACAGTACAGAGAACTAATCTTACTCTAGGAGGAGATGTCTTAAGGAAACTTTAATTATATTTGATGTAATTATTAATTATTATTATTTATATCATTTATTATGTTAAATAATACTATTAACAACAATAATTACTGCACAATTGTTATAGTAATTCTTATTATATTAATATAATAATTGTTAATATCAGTAGATTCCACAGACCTGACAGCATCCTTGGTTCCAGGAGCATCTGGTCCTATAGACAGAGCGTGGTGTACCAGCCCTGCTAGACTGGCTATCTGCTCCTCCATGGCTTTGATTCTCTCACTGACAAACAGGAATACATACATTATATGGACTGGACCGATTCCTATAAAGCACTTCATAGAACGTTTACCCACAAACACATTCATAGACACCAAGTTCTTTCTATCTAATAATCACACTCTGATGAACACATGCGCAGCAACTCAGGGTTCAGTATCTTGACTAAGGATATTCCAGATTTATTTTACTATCATGTGTAATAGTGTGTATGTGTGTGTATGTGTATACATGTGTATATATTTTAAATTGATCTTTTGGTTTTTTATTTTTGTGTTTTAATTTTAATTTCCATCCATCCATCCATTATTTTCCGCTTATCCAGAACCGGGTCGCTGGGGCAGGAGCCTAAGCAGAGAAGCCCAGACTTCCCTCTCTCCAGCCACCTCCACCAGCTCATTAGGAGGGACTCCAAGGCATTCCCAGGCCAGCCGAGTGATTTAATCTCTCCAGCGCGTCCCCCGTACCCGGGGCCTCCTCCCAGTGGGACATGCCCGGAACACCTCACCCAAGTGGCGGCCAGGAGGCATCCTAATCAGATGCCCGAGCCACCTCAACTGGCTCCTTTCGATGTGGAGGAGCAGCGGCTCTACTCTGAGCCCCTCCCGGATGGCTGCACTCCTCACCTTATCCGAAAGGGAGAGGCCAGCCACCCTTTGAAGGAAACTCCTCCACTTGGGGGAAAAACTCGTTCCTGAGCCGGAGAGGGCAGTCCACCCTTTTCCAGCTGAGGACCATGGCCTCAGACTTAGAGGTGCTGATTCTCATGCCAGCCGCTGCACACTCTGCTGCGAACCGTTCCACTGTGAGAAGGAGGCCACCGCTTGACGAAGTCAACAGGACCGCATCATCCGCAAAGAGCGGAGACGAGACCCTGAGGCCACCAAGGGAGAAGCCTTCTGCCACCTGGCTACGCCTAGAAATTCTTTCCATAAAAATTATGAACAGAATCTGTGACAAAGGGCAGCCCTGATGGAGTCCAACACCCACAGGAAACAAGTCCGACTTATTACCAGCTATACGGACCAAGCTCTCACTGTGGTTGTACAGAGACTGAATGGCCTGCAACAACGGGCCAGAAACCCCGTACTCCCGCAGGACCTCCCACAGGATACCCCGAGGGACACAGTCAAATGACTTCTCCAAGTCCACAAAACACATGTAGACTGGTTGGGCAAACTCCCACGCACACTCGAATATCCTTGAGAGGATAAAGAGCTGGTCCTTAATCCCACCGACATGCCTTCTGTAGTGGAAGCAGAGTCTGGCGACGAAGGGGATGACTTGCCCATCACCGGGGGTGAGGTCACTGAGGTAGTTAAACAACTCCTTGGTGGCAGGGCCCATGGGGTGGACGAGATTCGCCCTGAGTTCCTGAAGGTTCTGGATGTTGTAGGGCTGTCTTGGTTGACACGCCTCTGCAACATCGCGTGTAGATCTGGGGCAGTGCCACTGGACTGGCAGGCCGGGGTGGTGGTCCCTGTCTTTAAGAAGGGAGACCGGAGGGTGTGCTCCAACTTTCGGGGGATCACACTCCTTATCCTCCCCGGTAAGGTCTATGCCAGGGAGCTGGAAAGGAGGGTCTGCCCGTTAGTCAAACCTGGGATCCAGGAGGAACAATGTGGTAATTTTAATTTATTTAAATTATTAGTAGTTTATTCTTTCTATAAATGGATGCTGCTGTAACAACAGGGATTTCCCTCTGGGATCAATAAAGTATTCTGATTCTGATTTTGGCAAGCAGGCTGATCAAACAGGAATAAAACCACCAACCTCCTGATTGGCTCCAGCGCTCTGAGCCTATAACAGCAAAACCAAGGCATGGTCCAGGGTCACCTGATCCAGCTCTAAAGATGCACTTTATCAAAAAGGAAAGTTTGAAGCTTAATCTTAAACACAAATAGGCTGTCTCTCTCCTTAACCCCAACTTTGACATGGTTCCATGGGAGAGGGTCTGGAAACTCTGGGAAACACGAATAAGCCTGCATTCTGACAGGGAAGAGAGTGAAGTACTCTACTATCAGAATATAGGACTTATGTGGCTTTCATTATGTACACAAATTAAGCATGGTTGCCTTGCACCCTGTCCCTGCTTACCTTCCTCTGGGACAATTCAGTTTAGCTCAGCATCTGAACTCCTGTCTCTTGTGCTGCTACTTCATGCACACACAGGCTTTTGAAATGCCTTCAAGGACACAATATTTCATAATTTTATGCATTTTGTGGTTTAACTGGGGCAATTTTGGAAGTGGTAATATAATTTACTCTTAGAGGCCTTATTGATTTGTTAATTACTCAGTGATTATACTAGATGTGCAGTGTCCACAAGTCACACACACTCAGAGCACTTTTACACTTACAGGCCTAATTCACCCATGCATTCATTCAGTGCTTCATTCTACTCGACACTCTACTTCCTAAGCCACAGGAAATAGTGGATCTCATCACTGTGCAGTATTTTTCAATTGCTGAGTCTACTCCTACTACTGGGTCATTTCAAACTAAATAATATATTTAGTGGATTATACCAACTAAATATAAGATCTAGTGGCTATTAAGCGTTTAGTAATGTTCAAATTGTCTCTATTATCTGTGGCAGTAACAAATCAGAAACTATTACAGGGCTTAAGTTAAACTGAGAAGTATCGGGAAAGGTTGTCGGCCCATCTGCAATACTGTTCATAGCCGATCTGATAATAGAAATATCCATATCATTATAAAGATTTAGTTAAAGGAGACATATCATGCAAAATCCACAGTTTTAGCCCTTAAATAAATTTTGTTGTGTACTTTGAGTGTGTAGTAGCGCAGGAAGTTTAAATGCATTCTCTCCCGGTGCTGCGGAGATATCTTTTATTGTTTTTGGGACATAATTTTCAGTCTTCAGTTTGCTTGTCTATTACGTTACAGTGTTTGCTGTGGAACTGCTAAACAAGGTCATGGACTTCAGTGATGTGCGGTCAGGGGAGGCAGGTGAGTCACTGATGGACTTCTGAATAACCAATTGCCTGAATCTCGCAGTGGTTTTGTAGTCCAGTTCAGTTATGCCAACATTGCATGCAGACGAGTGAAAATGTTCGGTTGTTGTATTAATCCACACGATTCCTGTCATCACCCCTCCAGCGTCAGAGCCTCTTCGAAATGCCTGTTTCTCTGCAGGTAGCTAATCGTATCGCTGCTATCAAACTACAAAATTGGCCGAACAGGATGGAGTGGAACACTCTGCGACCTGGAGGGGGGGGGGTGTGAAACGTCTCTTTCACATTTAAAGAGACCACACCAAAACCAGCTGCTCTAAGGCCCTGTTTACGCGACACCTTTCCACTAGAAATGGCGTCGTTTTGATACGTTTCAGCTTCCCGTCTACATGGAGCTATTTCAGAAACACTGCCTTTACACGAGAATGCTTGAAACAATGAAAACAATGTAGTTCCTATTGCCAGGCCACAAGGTGGCGGTGTTTTTTGCAAAGTTTGTTTACACAACATGCGCATGCGTTGAGGGACTTAGTAGGATGCGCCGCAAAGATTTATTCATTATTTACAAAATGGTCAATGTGAGAGGCTTTGTGGACTGACGACGAGGTTGGATTGCTGCTGCACTCAACAGTCAATGATATAACAGCAAAAACACAAGCAAAGATCAAAGACCTACAGAGGTGCCGGTGCTCCCGACTTCCAACTGCTTTTAAATGCCCGTAAAACTGCAACCACATACGATAGAGCAATAAGTCCTTTTGCATATGAAACCAGAGGATTTACACTCACATTTAATGCCTTCAACGTGTCCCAGAGCACTGTATCCTTCCTCTAACAGGTTTGCAAAGATCACGTAGAAAGCGCTAACAACAAAATGTACTCCATGCGCTCTATCGTGTGCATTAGCATGTACAGCTATGGCGTTTCTGTATCTAGCATAATATGTAGATACAGAAAATAGTTTTCAATTTCTTTGTGGGTTAGAGCACTGTTTAGCTACCTTATGTAGTTACATATTATGCTAGATACAGAAAATAGTTTTCAATTTCTTTGTGGGTTAGAGCACTGTTTAGCTATCTTATGTAGTTACTATGGATTACCTTCATACATATTATTATAATTAGGGTTCTGAAGGTTCTATTGATGTATAGTGAGTTGAAATATTCCACACGATGGTACTACAGCATGTGTAACTGTAACAATATGATCTGGCGGACTTGTTCTATTATAGGTCTCAAAGGGTTAAAACATCTGTGATTTAGGTTTTTTGTGTTTTCAGTTCACCTTTGGGCACTGCTGGCATTCATATGGCTCTGAAACAGTCTCTCAGATTGTCCGAGAAGACTGTCAGCAAAAACAGACGAGGTGGAGGATGAGGATCCGTTTCCTCTGCTCCTGGTTACAATCTCTACTGCAGAACTGCTACTGTCCTGCCGCAGGGACCGTCGAATTGGCGATATCTTCTCAGGAGACACTAGACCCACACCTCCGATGATCTGCCCACCATCAGTCACTCTGTGAGAAGAGGAAGGGGTTTTGGTTCCCACTGGAGGAAGCTGGCTGACAGCATACTTCCTGCTCTTCTGCCTAGATAATAGAAAAGCAGATGGCAAAATCTTGGGTCGAACTTAGACTGCTCTTATGACCATATACATAGACAATGGCAAATAGATTTAGACTGGCATATTGAGGACGACAGGTGGACATCAATCTTGAAAAACACACATAATATTCTGACATGGAATGTGGACAGAGGGGCAGGCTGGCGCCGGGTACTCCGACCTGTACGAAGTGTAATCTAGAGCTTGGCACTTATACACACATGTTCTGAAAATGCACAAAGATTGAGAGGTTTTGGGACGATGTACGGGACGAGGTGACCTCTTTGATGGGGCATAACCTAGAACTATCAGGACACGTGGACATCAATCTTGAAAAACACTTATACACAGTTAAAATGGCAGCTAAAGTGGACAATGCAAGAAACACCCAGAATACCAAAATCATAGGAATATGCCTACATGCTGCAAGGTAGGCCATCCTCAAGCTCCGGATATCACAGGATGCCCCTACATTGAAAAGCTAACGTACACGCTACGGGATGACAGCGAGGGATTTATCAGGATACGGAAACCACTCTTGGACAGAATCAACCCCACAGGCCTGAACTTTATAACCATATAGCATGACAATCCTTGTACTTCATGGAGAAACCCTTGTTGGCAAACCCAGCAGTAAGACATTTCTTTTAGTTGGTCACCAGGTTAGCACACATCACAGGTAGGAATTTGGCCCACTCCTCCTTAAACAAACTCTAAATCTTTTAGGTTTCATTTTTCCCTTGCTCTCAGCGAAGACGGACGTGTGTGCCCCCCCCCACAACCTCTCTATCTACACTTGCTTTTGCTGCTTTGCTGCTTAGAGTGCCTCTTCGCACATCCCCGAACTGGAATTAAATTTTGGATCTGGTCAGCTGGTCTCTCAACACTATCAAATTCTCATCATGATGAGATTGTGAGAAGGAGAACCTTCTCTCCTCTGGTCTGACTACATACCCATCTGGCTACGTTATGGATTCCCGTGGAGATGGAAGATAACGTGCCTGGCTGTACTGTTGATGATACCAGGATTTTTCCTGAATTGGACTTGGGGATACCTGGTATCTGGGCAGCTGATACCCACTGTATCTAATCGTCTCCTGGAGATGTTTGTAAACATATGCTCTGTGCCCCCGCCCCATGTTGTGACCTGTATGAACTGGTATCCTGGCGGCCAAGGCTGACTATCCCATCTTATCACGAACATTATAATGAACTGCTAGTCGAGGAAGCTGGCTTGCCATCACAGTATCCTGGCTTAATCGTCTCTTCTGGCACAGCCCCTCCTTTCCCCCACCCTAGTGCTCTCCAGGCTTTAAATGTGCTATTGCTTTGCTGAGGTGTTATTTTGGAACCTTGTAAGGTGCTCAATATTGATGTGGTATTGACTTGTATTATGTTTAGCTAAAATAAATAATGTTTAGCTGATACTTACTCAATATGAACATATAATATGAATAAAATGTTGCTTTTTGCAGGAAGGGGTTTCAGGGTTCAGCATAGTGTCAGACACATACCAGCGGCAAGAGGCCTCACCAAGAGATAAGGGGGGATGGGGGTTTCAGCAGAGATGGTACTATGAGGGGCCCAAGTCCTGAAAAACAACTCCATATATAGGATGAGCCAGGTCGTAAAAAAGGGAGAACTGGAGGTATAAAATCAGGCCTGAACAATAGAAAGGCAGATTGCAGCAGGGCGGGGTGACCAGAGCTGACCATAGAATAGCGAGGGTAAGAACATTATTCTTTCTGCAATCTCCAAACATGTTTGACTGATTTTGTGCCTTTGTTTGTTAAACTTTGTAATTAATAAACTGGTGTGTTAATCATTTTACAAAGTCTCACTATTCTGCCTCTCTCTATAAACTAACTCGGGAGG
>VUQJ01032109.1:6810-18864 GCA_015108635.1 Andinoacara biseriatus | reverse complement strand
TTGTTCTCATGCAAACTGTCCATTCAGTGAGTCCACTATTCTATGAGTCTAACTTACTGGATCTGCACCATTACTATTCCAGTATACACCTCCAGTATACCAAACAGACAAAGTCTGCACATCAGCAGGACCAATGCATAAACGTGCTGCATCTCTTATTTCTAGCAGCAAAGCACTGTACGCCGACCTCAACCTTATGACCAAATGATTCATACACAACAATGTAATGATGGCAAGTAACAAATGTCCCATCTTTCTCACCTGCAGAGACAAACTGTCCAACAGCCAGCGACCCTCCACCTCTCGTCCTCTCAAATTCCACATCGGACAAAATGAATTTTTCCTCCAGCACAGAGCTGCAGCCCATGCATATCGCATAGCCATGTGCCTGGTAGACGTAGACAGTTTGATGATGAAACCCGTAATTATATTTGTGTACGCGAGGTCTACTGTAACATGACACAATGCGGTCTCTAAAGAAAAAGATCACCTGACTCTTTTATGTTGAAATATTAAGTGACAGTAAATCAAAAAGGAACCATTCTGATTATCACTTTAAAATATTTAAAATTTTGCTCTTTTTTTTTGGAAGCACTTGCCCATGTGTGAGTGTGTCCAAACTGTAGTAGTGATAGTAGTCTCTGGAGCGTTGTGGGTTATTACCACAAAGGGTTTCCTGTAAAACCACTGTGAGATTTTTGAGACCTCGTCACTTGAGGTGACCTCAATAGGTGTAAGTGGGTTTTAAGGCACCTGGAAGGGCTCTCAAGGCTGTATTTTAAGGAAGCTGGTGTCATAAGACACCACCTCTGTTCAATGATGGTCGTTCACAATGGACATAGATGGCCTCTTTCACTCCTCTTTCAAACCATCTTTCCTCTCAGTCCAAAATGTGAACAGTGGCATCCTCAAAAGACATATGGTTATCCCAGCTAGGCCTTCATCAAATCAGTGAATGTGCACAGGAAAGAAAGCAGACACCAACTAACATTATCGCTCATGTAGCAGGTTTGTCAGAGAAATGCAGGAGAATTTTCTCCAAGCATGAGAGCACAGCCAGACTTTAAGACAAAAACTGGTCCCAAGGACAAAACTCCCAAACACAAGCTAAGCAGCATAGTGTATGCTGTGCAGTGCAGTGAGGAGTCTAAAGCTCAGAGCAGCAACACAGGTCAGCTGATCACAGCCTGCACACCAAAATCATTTACTGGTGCTCACAATAGAAAGTTGTGATTTTTCTCCCCACGCGGAGCCACTACAACTGATCTTAGGGTTCCTTCAGCTTCTGAATCCCACTTTAACCCCTGAGTATTCTCATTTTTGTCTTCAGGTGTGGTGGCACAGTCACCCTCTACAATGTAGGCAACAGAATATAAAGATGTTTTTAAATTCCCTTGTTTGTGTCCTAGATAACCTAGATAACAGATTCAACCTGAGTACATTCATTAGGATTAAAATTTAGATTGGAATACCATTTTTTATTCTTGTGTAATATTATTTTATATTATTAGATTAATATAGCAGGTTCAGTTAGCTTTACACAAAAAAAGCTGGTGTAAATAGCTACTTTTGCTTTCTTACTTTGAGTACATTTCAGAGCCTGTACTTTTTCACTTTTACTTGAGTAAAAAAGTTGAACCAGTACTTCAACTTTTACCAGAGTATTTTTTAAAAGAAGTATTTGTACTTTTACTTTTATTTCCCTCAAACCTTATGAGATTCACCTGATATTCAGCACACAGTTGTGGAGGGCCAAGAACTGGTGCCAAACCAAATGCCATCTGGATCCAATCCAGCTTCTGAATTTGCAGACTACTTGAATTCAACATGAGATATTCATTATGGATATTTTTTGTTTTATTTCAGCTGAAAAAACACACATCATCCTCATTGATCTGGGGGAAAAGGTCAGAGGTCAAGTTCCACAAAAACCTCAAGAATGATGTGACCTAGGATGTTCAAATTTATGCCATAGATGCATCTATAAAAATCTCAGATGAGTTTGAATCTTGCTGACCTTGACCTAGGGGTAAGGGTCAGAGGTCAAGTTTTCTGAAAGTCTTGTCTTGAATGTGATAACTCGAACAATCTCACCTAGGAGCTTCAAACCCACGTATACCCTTCAACCTAGACTCTTCAAACTTCACACACTTGGTCACTGACTTCACTGTAACAGCACTTTGACACCCCTGCCATCTGCTGGCATAATTTGGAATTACTTGATTTGTGAGGTCTTGCAAAAACTATTGTGAAGGCATTTTAATGTTACTGTTCCCATTGTCTTCAGTAGTATTATTCAGCATTTGAACTTATCAGTATCTTTATACTCTTCAGTAGCCTCAGCTGTCTTTTCACTCACCCTCCTCTTTCCCTGTCCTCTCAGTGACATTTCTGCACTGTAACTAAATGTAGTGATGTTTACTTCATATTGTTAGCTTTCTGTTTCGCTCTGATTCTGTTTCTCTGAAGGACACTGCTGAGCCTCCATCTTCCTGCTGACTAAGGTATCAGTTTTCTGGAGATCCAGATGATTAAACTTGAGTTTTAAGTCAAATTTACACTCTATTTTTTTATATATATCACGCAAAACTTATGCAGTCTTATCCAAGAATATTGCAGTAAGTCTTCAATATGCAGTACTCAAACAACCCCAACGTCATAAAGGAGACTAACAGAGAGTGTGGTAAATGTGGCTTTTGACTTGAAGAAATGTTTTAGACTATTGAGTAGATTTAACCAAAGATGTACCACACACCCTCTTACCAGAACTTCATTCAGCCTCAGGTAATTCATGTGACCTCAGTATTATTAGGATAAAAAATTAATGCAATACGTTTGATCAAATCTATGTACTTTTTCTTTTAGTTTTTCTTGGCTCAGCATTTGTATCCCAGTTCCAGACAGGCTTGCTCACGTTTTTGGTCTTCTGTCTGTTGAGATGATTCTTCTGTCACAATGTGCCCAAGAAGCATCACTATATGGTATCATATCCACAAACCCTGATAGCAGAGACAAATTAATCAGACAGTCTGCACAATTACATGCACACGCAGCTAATGCACACTAAGCTGTGTGTGCATGAGCTGACACACAGCTTAGTGTGCATTAGATTTCAGATCAGTAAGCCTGAGCTCCCTCTGCTGTGAGACTGGACTAAAGTTGTGTCAGCACACATAATATTATCTTTTGAATGATTTTCTACCCAATAACACAATGGCTGTATAACATTTGTAGTGTTTAAGCATTTTTTTATGGAGTAAAAGAATTCCAAATTCATTAGAAGTGATGAAATATTCAAAACAAAACAACTAAAAATAGTCATCATGTCACTGAATGCTTTTAATAATATATTACTACATATTACTACATGTACCACCAGTTTATTAAAGATGTAAATAACGATTTTTGGATCTATGTGAGGAATGACCATTAAGCAGTAAGGCTTCGATCACTGTGGGCAGAAACAGGATTTTTAATACAGTTAGTGATGTTCCATCGGATACGAAAGCCCCCAGGCCTGTGTTGAGCGAAGGGGGCATTTCCAAATGAAGCCCGTGTCAAGGCCCGCATCTTTTTTCAGAATATCACTCGATAAAAGCCAAACAAGGCCTCAGTGACTGTCTTGCTATGTGATTTACGCTGCTGAAAAAGCAGCGGCAAATACAGGAAGTGTTCTGCGTGATCTACGGTTAGTCTGATCCACTAATATAGTGGCATGATCAGATAATTCAGATAAAAGTAAAGTTATTGTACTCGGCCCCACAAATCTTAGAAACACAATGTTTAACCAGATACTTACTCTGGATGGCATTACCTTGGCTTCCAGTAACACTGTGAGGAATCTTGGCATCATTTTGGACCAGGATATGTCTTCAACACAGATACTAAACAAATATGTAGGACTGCTTTTTTGCATTTGGGCAATATTTCTAAAATTATATTGGATGCAGCTTGAGGACGAGCCTCGCCTTCTATCTGTAGCCCAAGAGGATTGATTTCAGTGGCAGCTGCAGTGCATTCCTCCCAAACAGGCCAGTGCTGGAGAGACTCCGGGACAGGCCCAGCCATTTCCTGATGTAACTGTTAGCTTTTGAGTCTATCTTCAGCACTTTGGAATAGGCAAACTCGCACATCTTGAGAAACTGCATCAGCCTCATGTACAAGGTGAATTGGTAGCACCAGATGCTTGCGAGATGACTCTTATCAATGCTAGCCAGGCCTTCAGAGAGTTGGACCATTACTGTATTGCCATGCGGTAGTCAGACAGGTTGACGGTGTACAGTCTCCCCAGGCTCTGGATGGGTTGTTCTGCCAGTGATGGGATTTTCTCACTAATTCCTGTGAAGTAGATGTGGTTATTTCTGGCACCTTGCCGTAAGGAGAAACTGCAGGACTTTGAAGGTGTTACCCTCATCCTGGCCAAAATGAGGAATTCTTCAAGCATTTTCATGATCCGGATGGTTCAGGCTGCTGTTTAGAAAAGGATCTCTGGCTTAGGTCACTGGCCTAACTGTGATTTCACCCTTCGGACCATCTGTCTCCCACCAGTGAGAATGATTTTGAAGGTTGTTGTGAAGAGGATGGGAGAGACTGAACAATCAATTGCAATGCTTTTTTCCAGATGGTGCCAGCCTGTCACTGCATCCTGTGTTGTGTAGCAAATCTGAGGTTGCTGAAGTAGTTAGAAATGAGGTTCTGAATACTAGGAGGCACATGTAAGAATTCCAAGGCAAAGGCGATTAGTTGGTGGGGAATAGCGCCATAAGCGTTTTCCAGATCCAGCCAAACTATGTGGATCAGCATCCATATTCACAATAACTGCACCAATACATTACCCACTCTTTTCTTAACCACATGATAATCAATTGCATTTATGGCTAACACCATCTTCTATCTTATAGTGTATGTCCACTATACACTGAGTAGCTGCTCATGTGCTTGGAAGACAAAACCACACAAATCATTAAAATGTTCAATAAATAATCAATAAATATTTAAGAGTTCTCATGTGTAAGTATGTTTCTTAATGTGCCAAAAAATGCTGAGTGCTAACTAAAGTGCAAATGTACTCAGAAAACATCTGCTAACTTCTAGAACAAAAATACAAATTATTCTGAGCAAGTAATGAAACACATTTTTGTGGCAATCTACTTGTATAAGGTTTGGCCAGTAATCCGCAATGGATCATAATAAACCATATATTTTATCCTTTAAATCCTTAACATTAAAGTAGCAGGTTATTTTTAAAAAATAGGATTTATAAAAGTTTATTTTGCTTTATCAAATATACTGTACACAACACTGCACAAATCTCTGTGGAAGATGTCAAAATCTGAATGAAAACACATACTACTATAGGAATATATATTTTATTTATGATGAACAAATACTTTAAGCTGATAAAGTGTACTGGAGAAAAAAAGAAATTGGTTGAGAATGAAGAGTCTTCTGTGATAAAACAGTCTAAGACAGAGTTAGACACATATACAGTATAGAGAAACATAAATTTATTTCTGACAATTTGTCGCCCTCTAGTGTTTACAACTATTATCTAGTAGTGAGAAAAGCTTAAGCGCTATGAACAATCATCGCTGAGAACAGTAAATCAAGCACGACACTGATAGGATATTTATTTATACATACTTTTTGACTTGCCAGATTGTCAAGTACAAATAAAATTGCCATAAACTTAATTCTCGTTTCATTATAAACTACAGGTCAGCAGGATCCTAAATAGATAACATTCGTAGATTTATTAATTTATAATTGTACTAGGCATATTTTTTCTCTAACCCAAAAGAACCAGTATTGGGTTGTTTGCGACCTGTCGTCATCAATTGTCTTTCCCTCCTCACATCTTTTCAATGGTACGGTCCGTTGCCTAGGCACTGCTAGAAGCCAATTTACGCCGCCACGCCTGTCCATAGCAGTGCGTTTTTTACTCTAAGGTTAGTAAAACTTTAACTTTACACTGCATGCTCAGCTTCGCCGCCTCGGAGAAGTTAGGGTTAATAAGGAGTCTTCATTTATCACAACATAGTCTATGATTTGCTGCCAAGCGGTCACTGGTAAAAGCTACGGCTACACTTAGCGAGCTAGCGTTAGCTCAATATGAAGTATGCATCGGTAACTTTGGCACGAACTTTGCTAACTAGCGCCGTGGGAAGTCACTTTTGTCTGTTGTCGCTGTATACTGTCTTATTAACACAGCTTGGTTAGCAAATATATGCTTGTTACGTATCTCTGACTGGAGAGCTATCAAAAGGAATGTAAAATTCCTTGTTTGCGCCTCCTCGTCAGACATTTTGGAAAGAAAGGTTAGCCGGGAAACAAAGATTTTTTTTGTTTAATTAAGTGACAGTTGTCTGTTATTGGGAATACAGTGCCGCTGTCTGCTTTGCAGGAAATTTGCATAATTTTTTTTTTTACATGCAACCGGAGGAAGCTTAGTACTAGATCTGTTAATGTTAAATGTTCATACGAAGAAAGCAGCAGATGAAACACATCTGATCAGTTTGAAGTTTTGCATAGCCTCGGGTGATGTAATGTGTGTCATCTGTTAAAATGCCTGTGCCTGTCGAAGCTGAAGTAGATAATCTCTAAGCTTGTGACTACGTGTCCTACCTGGCAGTACTGGTCTAAAGAATCGCATCTTTTACAGAGGACACGAGATGTTGCCACGGATGGATTAATACAGCAATGTGAGTGCTGAAGTTTGAAGATCTGCTGGTGTCTGGCCCCTCGTTGGCTACTGAGTTAGCAGAAATGTGTGGGATCAATACTTTGACCGCTGGAGAAAAAGTTCATCCCTTACAGACGCTGCTGTGCCAAGGTTAATTTATGACAATGGATAATGAAGAGGTAACAGAGCATCAGTTATTGCTGCGATACTTTGTACCAGTGAACTGTCTTGTACTATATCAATCTGCACAATTTTTACATTGTTATTTATTCACAGAGGCCTTTTATCCATGTGTTGACCAATTAAATTTGTCCTCAGCAAAAAACGAACAAACAATTGTACTTAAATTGGATGTTGGAGTGAGTAATCTTGTAGCCCTGTTCACAATCACCAGTGTTCTGATGGCAGTTATAGGTAATATTCATCTTTTATACATTTAGTCCATAAGAGCATCAGCCAGTTGGTCTGATGTTTGACTACATGAGACCTGATACCCAACCTTTGACAATATGCAACATGTTGCTGGAGCCATGACAGCTCCCAGAGTAGTATACAGGCAGCATGAGCCCTGCTCGAGTTACCAGACCTACAACGTACAGTATTGATTTCTCCAACATGTGTCTAATGTCACATCATTGTACTACTTGTCATGCAAGCAGACAATCTTGATGTTGACCATTTTGGTTAGTCTTCTAGTTGGCTAGTAGGAGAGTTGGGTAGAAATAGAATATTTAGCCTATCTAAAGTTTGCATTATGTTGGCGCTTACTTAAATAACACTTAAGTTGAATAAACATTAGCAAGCAAACAATTATAATAACAAACATTATACCCAAAGCTGCACATACATAGATAAGATTATTGAAAGGTGTTTCACTATATACAGTCTTACAAGCTGCAGCTAAACTTTGCATTTCTACACTTTACTGACATTCTCTGGACCTTCAGGTGTCAACGGAGCTGGGCAAGATTTCTCGGCGGCTCCAGGAGGATGGCCTGTCTCCAGGGGCCAGTGCAGAGGAGAGGCAGCACCATCTTTGGCAGCAGCTTCTCAACAGTGAGGTGAAGCTTCATGCAACTACCCAGGAGGTGCAGACCTTACGTATGCAGCAGGCCAATGAGATGAAGGAGGTGATACGCTCTTTTGTTGTTTTATTTAAGCCACTATTCAGACAAGAAGTCTAAAAAGAGCATGTTACTTTTCACATGACTGAAGTACAATGATGAATACTCACATGGTTGTTATGAGTATAGAACATGGCAGCGCCACAGCTGAATTATACTTTTTTTTTTTTTGTCTGTCAGCTGGAAAGCTATGTTGCACATATTCGTGGGCTGTTGGAAGAGCGAGAGGGTCTGGGTGCAGAGTATGAAAGACAGAATGAACAGCTGCAGCATGAACTTCACCAGATTCAACACCAGCTGGGTGAATTTTTTTATAACTTTAGTACAATGTGTTGGTGCATTTTTTTCTTTTACACGTTTTTCTTTTGGTTTTATCCTAGCCTTGCTTGCCAGCATTGATTGTAGGATATTTTAGACACTCCTCTGTTGACCTTGTTTTCTTTTGTTTTTGTAAAATAAGCAATTTTGTAAAATCATCTATGGATAAACATGATTTCCCCAAGTTGAAAATGTACTTTGCACTTAATATGTAGCTGTAGAGCATCATAGTACAAACTACAACAGCAACAGCAAACTACTGACCAGAGGAAATCCTCCTTTCTCCCAGAGAGTCAGAGTAAGGAGCTGGCAGAGATGTTGGCTCAGGAGGACCTGGTGGACATGGGCTTGACCAGCCCCAGTGAGATAGTGGCTTATTTGCTGGTGGAGAGGGCCACACTCTTGGAAAGGTTGGAGGCCGCTGAGAGGAGACTGGAAAGTCAGAGTCTCAGTGGTAACTTAAAGGAGGTTGACCACCAGGTAAAGGACTGATCTACATAAATCAGAGGATTGTTCAGGTTTATTTGAATGTCAGTTGTCTAGTGTGGAAAAGGTAATTTTGAAATGTTTTAGCAGCTAATAGAGTAAATAGTATGCCCAAAGGCTTTATGCTTGTAGTGAAAGTAATGGTTAAAGCTAACACACGCAGAGGCCATATAAATGTGGCTAAGTAAGTCCTTGTGTCTTTATGACATTTGGACAGGAGCTTATTTGCCGCATGAGGGAGGATGACCTGAGGCAGCAAAGGGAGGATCTGCAGAAGACCTTAAATAACACGATGAAGGTGAGGTGACGTTAATTTTGCCCTGGCTGAGTTCCAAGTCTGAATAGTGTTTGTTGTGAGTGTGTATACACTGGATTTTCCTCTCAGCAGTGTTCATCCCAGAGTCCATGGAAGAAGCTGTTTGGCCTTCACAGGTCTGGTCAGAGCAAGCACAGTATTACCCCTGTAGGTCACCACTTTATAGTTTATTCTAAGTAACTTAACACTGTTATCATGATAAAGAACCAAACTTCAGTGGCTTGTTTCAGAGGGCCACTGCTTTTTGAAACTGATAATTTACCTTGATACCTGCATGACTGCTATGCTGCAGAACATTGCTCGTTTCACTAACACAGTTATGAATGTTTTTTGTTTTGTAGTTTTTCTAGGGATGTCCCAGGTTGTTAAGGGTTTAGTTGCATTTGATTGTCTGTGTGGACCTTTGCTTCATGTCATACCCTTCTCTCACCCTAATTTCCTATCTGTGTGTACTATGGCTATCATTTAAAAAACAGATTTAAAGATTTATCGTAGGACTTTGATGGTGAGCACAGGTAGCAGCATGTGCACTTTTGATCCCATTGGTCTCACTATGCAGGCGAATGTTAGGATATAAAATTATAACAAATTTCCCTTGTTTTGTTCCAGGCCTGCCGAAATTATGAATCTTGGCTTCAAAATGCATGTCTCTCACAACTGCATGTTGGGCCCATGCATCTCCAGTCTACCACTACTATACTCTTCTTTCCTCCTTTTCTCCTCCTACCCAGATTGTTAATGCCTTATTCCCTGTACATCAGGCCCACAGTGAGGAGATTTCCCAAGAGCGAAATGAGCGTCAGCGACTGGAACAGGATCTGGAAGAAGCGTCCAGGAGGCTGGCAATGGCTCATCAGGATATTCGCAGACTCACTAATGAATTGGATGCTGCCAAAAACAACAGCGCAGACCGAAATGGTATGTATCAGTTACAATATGGTCCTAGATTTTGCCACACAGCCGACTGACCATGCAACTAACCTTTACAGAATTTTAAAGTCTGCATAAATGTAGCTTTGATGTCTTCCCCTAATGCAGTGTCAGTTACTTGTTATTTATTGTCATGTTGTGGATCTGGACCTCATTTCTGACTTTATTAATTGTTAACATGAATTATTGCATGAATTGACATGCACATGAATTGGCAGAAAGCATAGTTGTCCCATAGAATAAAAAATGTGTTTATAATCTCAGGATCTGAGCTTCAGGGGACTGTCCAAGAAGTAGAGAACCTGAGGAAGGAAGTGGAAAAACTAAAACACTCTGGTGAGACAGATTGGTGGAAACTTTTCTGAGATTTTTTTTTGTAACCATTTAAAAATTCAGGTGGGCAAAAAAAAAAGTAGGTATTTTGTTTCTTGACATAAATTATGCTTATTTATTTTTGCTTGTATTTAATCGTCTTGTATATTAAGGGAAAGATAAAACAATTCACAATATTTACTCATCTATTAGAAAACAGATCATAAAAAACAGGTTTAAAATTGTTTGTTTGAATTATTTTAGATTTAATTAATTTAAAAGATTTAAATCATTGTCAGAAAGACATTACATCACTAGGAAGCTGATAGACTTTCTGTTTCTTTACACGTTAATATTGCAAAAGCATGGAGTAACTTTTTTTATTATTTAAATGTTGAGAAATTGTTTCAGTTCGTTAAGGTTTGTGGCATTTGTTTATGCACAGCTCTCTTAAAGTCCTGCCACATCATTTCAATCAGGTTGAGGTCTGGACTGTGATTGGGCCATTGCCTTCATTCTTCTCTTTTTCAGCTACTCTGTTGTAGATTCGCTACTGTGTCTGGTTGAAATTGAGTCATACAACAAGACAATAATTATCTTGTTTTATGACCCAATTTCAGCCAGTCTTTCACTATATGACAGAATATTTGACTCTAAAATACTTTGGTACACAGAGGATTTTGAGGTTGACTCAGTGACTCCAAGGTGCCCAGGTCCTGCAGCTGCAAAACAAATCCAGATTGTCACTCCTCCACTACTGTGTTAGACAGCCGGTATGCAGTATTTGGACTCATAAGCTTTTGCCAAATGTGACACTTTAAATTATGGCCACAAATCTCCATTTGGGTCTGCTCTGTCCAAAGGACTTAAGGATTGTTTAGATGCAAACCCAAGCCATGCTGCCATGTTCTTTTAAAGAGAACAGGTTTTGTCTTGGCAACTCTTCCTAATAAGCTTCACTTGTTCAGTCTTTTTCTAATTGTACTGCATGAGTTTTAACATTTAATGAGCTCATGGTCTGTAGAGACGTCATTTAGGTCCTTAGAGACTGCGATGTAGCTCCTGAGTTTTTTGGCATTTTTCTGAGTGTTGCATGGATTTAGAGTATAGCAAATGGAATTATATTTCAGTTTTGGATGCCTACAGTAGTTCCAGTGAATTTGGCCAGTAGGTTTAGACATGTCACATAACCAGCTTGGATAAACAATGTCACTTTTAAGAAAGCATTTCTGCATTTGCTTTAATGTTTATCAAACTTATATCAGGTTTCTCATCAAATTCACCATACTGGATATATTTACCACCTGACATTCACAACTGCAATTCTCTATAGGTATTATCTTCCTAATTATTACATACAGCGAGTGTGTGTGTGTGTGTGTGTGTGTGTGTGTCATATTTATACACATTTAGATTTTCATATACATGTTTTTGTCACTCCACAGATATGATGAAGTTGCAGCAAGCCAAAGAGCAAAATGATAAGCTAGATGCTGAGAACAGAGCTCTGAGGGACAGAGTGTGCGTTATGGAGTCAGAGAAGAAAAATCTCCTGGACGAGGTTAGTAGTTACAAAACCTATTTATTAATTTATCAAAATAAAATAAATAAGACGCTTAGCGCTGATTGATGATTTATTTATTTTTTTAGTTGGCAATGAATGAAACAGCCAAGAAAGCTGGAAAGGAAAAGAATATTACCAGTGACCCACAAAACAATCTGTCTGCCTTGTTAGCTCAAGAAAAAGATCACATTCACAAGCGGTAAAAACATGAATCCCTCAACTACATTATGGTTAACAGTGTGACACAGTTATGATGAAAATTTACAATTTGCTCTTTCTCTGACTAATTACTTCTCTTTTTTTTTTTTTTATGGTAAGGTGT
>VUQJ01032106.1:287-13871 GCA_015108635.1 Andinoacara biseriatus | reverse complement strand
GTATATGTGTGTGTGTATGTATATATGAATGTGTATGTATGCATATCCATCATCTATTCTTTCTTGCACCCCCTTCCCCCATTTATTTATTTATTTATTTTTATTTTTTCCCCCTCTTTCTCTTTCTGTCCTTCCTGTCTGTCAGATCTGGCAAGAAAAAACAAAAAACAAAAAAAATAATAATAATTCAACAAGAATAGCCTATGAAAACTTGTAGAGCTCTTCTTGTTAAAGCAAATATATGTGGTACAACAGTGCATTCAGATCATCATTCTGATTGCAAAAATGCCAGACATGACAGGCCAAAAAAAAAAAAAGTTTCAAAACTGGGTAACATTACTGTGACTATTTTCATATTTTATATACAGTGTGTATATGTATTTGTGAGCCTGTGTGTACATTTGTAAACATATAGACCATATAAAGTTCTTTAGACTGATTTTATGGTGAAAATATACTTTTTATCTTGTGTTTATGGTCCAAATACCTTTGTTAAAGCGTGACAAACTTGTTGTATCTAAGCGCATTGGCTAAACTGTGAGTGAATTTTACTGCCACGAGGTCACTGAACAGTCATTTATGATGTATGTGCTGCAATTTTGATTTTTCACATGGCAAAACTGTCATTACAAGGAACATCAGACGGAGAGAGCGAAGATTCTTCCGAAAGCCAGGTTTTTGTAACTGTGCAGAATCCCAACACACAACGCTACAGTGCACCAACTACACATGCAACTCTTGCCTGGACTTCAGTGTAGTATAACTGTATTGACTGCTTGTCCCTGCTTGAAGACAATTCAGCTCCTTTTGGCTGCATTTTTCTGAAACCTCCCCATATCTTGTTTTCTTCTGTGGTCTTTCAGACCTGTTGGTGTTGCTGATCTAGGCAGTTCATTCTTTTTTTTAAGAATGCACCAAATTGTTGATTTGGACACTCCTAAAAATTTTGCCCTCTCTCTCTTATTGATTTATTTTATTTTGCTTTTCAGCCTAATGACAGCGTGTCTCACTTGCATGAACATCTCCCTGGACACATGAATAGTTCCAAAGCTTCTAAATGCAAGTTCAGCACCGTGGATCAATGCCAGGTCTTTTATCTGCCTAATTTGTAATTAATAAGATGGAAACAGGCCTCATCTGGTATTGAAATGCCTTCTCAGTGAATTGTTTAATTAATTTTGAACTTCTGAAAGTTCGTGTAAAAAATGTGTATAATTCCCAAACAGTTATTGCAATACTTTTGATAAACCCCCTAAAACTTAGAGTCTGCACTTCACTCACATCTTGATCTGTTCATTTAAAATCTGCTGTGGTGTACAGAGGCAAAATTACCAAAAATGCATCACTGTCTAAATAATTATGCACCTTACAGTATCACACAATTTTAATATACAGCACTCAGCTTATTTTCTCAATTTCTGTGCACTAGTCAAAACCCAGAAATCAGTTAATTTTGCTGTGCAGCAATGAGTCTCAGTGTGGGAAAGTTGAAAAAAAAAATACCATAATGTTTCCAGCATTGGGGATGGAGGTGTAGACAGCCCAGAGTCCCGTCTCATCTGCCATGAGGTCGATGTCAGAGGATCCTCCCCAGCTGTAGGGGAAGGTGTTGTTGTATCCTGCTCCACTTAGGCTACGCTGCAGTAACACACTTCGAGAGCGGAAATGATACTGAACCTAGAAAGACACACACACATACACACATTCATACATGTACATCTCACTCCTGTTGATTCCATCACCAGCATAAATTGCTAATTACTGATCGTATGTTTCTCCTACCAGGATGTTGCTCTGGTGCTTGTTGTAATAGAGAGACCCGTTGTAGACCACGTGGCCGGTCCCTGCCCAGGGATGGGGTAACAGATGCTGCACAAAGTTCTGGCCCTTTGTGAAGTCTCCCATGGTCCTGTACTCTAACACACGCCTGCCCTTATAGTAGCCATCCATCGACCACACCTAATGGAGGAAAGGAAAGGGAGTGCAGATGGCTCATCTGTAGCCAAGTCATAAAATTAACTCCTGCTGAGCAATAAATTCTGTTAAATTTACAGAGTGATCCATCCCTCCCCCCCCGCAGTCACAAACTGATTAGATTGTGACATGATGTATTCAGACTGTTGCAGCTGGACACTGCAAACCTTGAGTCAGTCAAATTAAATAAAAGCAGTAGCAACTGTTTGGTATCACCCTCATTTCCAGGTGGTGGAATACAGCACATGCAGGTTCAGCAGGCCTGCCAAGCTTTGGATTTGTCAGCATGCTGAAGATGTGTGCGTGAGGCCGCAGTGAGAAAGATTCTCAGTATACAAAAGGTTATAGGGCTTCCTTCAGCTGCTTTTCCTGAATCACAAATAGCAAAAAGCGTATGCAAGCTGATTCTCGGCGAAGGTTGCTCACCGGAAATAACTAAAATGCTTTTTGTCTGCCTCTATCTGGGGAATGCCTGCTTTTTATTTATTTTTTCCTATCGTATTCCTATTTCAGGATTGGGAGAATGAGAGAAAATGTTCACTAAAAATAAAAGGCAGCCCCCCCTCCCCCTTTTTGTTGATAATATCAGTAATAGTGACAGTGGAAAAGAGTTTTTGCTATGTGTTTCTGCAGTTTGTAACATTCCTAGAGATAATTAGAGGTAATCAATTCTGATTTATCCCAGGTATGGATGTTTGATGTCCACCTTCTTCCACCTCCTCAATCAGGCTGACCTGAATTTAAATAACTGCCTGATGAAAAGTAAAAACCCATTAATCTGAGGGTAATGAGAAGAAGTGCAAATATGGGACAGTGGAAGAAGTGTGTGTGTGTGTGTGTGTGTGTGTGTGGGGGGGGGGGCAGAAAAGATCAGTGGAGAAACAAACGACCAGAGAACAAGAGAAGATGAGGGAAGAAAAGAAATGGAATGGGTAGAAAATTGAGCGTCGGCAGCGTGGAGGATTAATTACCCAGGGAGGGGACGAGAGGTGAGGCAGATGAAAGAAAGGAGCAGAGAGCGCTGGGAAGAGACAGCATTGTTGGTGATGGTTGGTGTTGGATGCTCGTTATTCCCCCCGCAAAGACAGAAAAGTACTGAGGCCAGAAAAGAGGGGAAAGCAGATGAAAAGCAAGCTTTTTGTTAAGGAAAGGAAAAAAAAAAACCTTCTCTCCTGCAGTAGTGTGGCAATTTTTTAAATTACAGTTCATTTGCAGCAGCAATATTTAAAGTTCACATTGAATTAGAGACTTTCAGACAAAGGTAACTGATTGCAGTTATTTTTAGGGCATTCAATAACAGAGTTTAATTGAGACTCGTGGTTTGAAAAGACAATAAAACGGACTGATTGGCCTCTCCCTCTCCTTCCAGTGCGCTCTCTTCCAAACACTGATGAAGCTTTCTGTTTTAATTCCATTTTAAATACGTTTCAAAGGAAGACGAGTCCCTTTGTTTACTGGCAGCTGTAATCTTCTAGTGTCTGAATGCACCATTTACTTTAAATAAACAAGCTCCAGACACTGATTATACGACGCACGGTGCGCACAGAAAGTGAGTCAGGATTTTATTTTCTTCCTCTGTTTGAGCACTTACATCTAAGTTTTACAAATTGGCGAGTTATTTTCTTTCTGCTCCCTCCCAGCTGGCCTACTCCCATACTCCCTTATAGGATCAGTTGTATCCTATTACAGTACTCGCATGCTGCGAACTGATCCCTCCCCACTGTGACTACACTGAGGGGAACAAATACCCACAGGTCTCACTCTCTGCAAATATTCCTTCGTGACCACATTTGACATTTCAAGTGGGTCTCTTCATACTGGCAGTCACATGTTGGTTTAAATTAGCGGGTTGGACGGCGTTTATACGGCATTTTTAGCCTGTAATTGATGCATTGACACACTGTTGGCAGTAAGGGCACTGCCCTCATCATCAGGAGCAATTTAGGGTTCAACATCTCTCAAGGATACTTCAACATGAGGAGCCAGAGACACTGGTGTAATCAGGGGATTTATACCACTCTGAAACTACAACCAGTTAGCTGTTTGTACTTCCATATCTACTATACAGACAAGAGAGAAATTCTTTTCTTTATATTTTGCTACAAAAATGGGAAATAGGTGTAGTTTTCATTGAGTTTGTAGAATTCAAAACAGCTTGAAAGTCAGTATTTGGTGTGATCACCTATATTCTATACACTGAACTCTCTGAGGCAGCTTTGCTGTAATTTCTTTAAGTAGTCTTCAGGAATAGTTCTCCAGGCTTCTTGAAGGACATTCAAAGCTCTTCTTTGGATGTTGGCTGCCTTTTGTTTTGTGCTCTGTCAGGATGGTCGCACACTGCTTCAATATTGAGAGGCTCTGGGGAGGCCAATCCATGACTGATAGAGCTGTATTGTGTGTTTTTCTATCCAGGTATGACTTTACTGCATTAAAAGTATGTTTGAGATCATAGTCATGCTGAAAAATGAAGCTGCTGCCAGTCAGATACTTTCCAGATAGCATTGCATGGTGGAGCAAAATCTGATGGTGCTTTTTCTGTTCATAATTTCATCAATTTTGAGAAGATCTCCAACACCACTGGCTCAAATGTAGCCCCAAACAGTGACAAAGCCTCCACCGTTTTTTTACAGATGGCTGCAGACCCTCACTGTCATACTTCTCTCCTGACCTCCTCTGTAAAGATGATCACACATGTTGAGGATAATTTGAACCAAAATTTTTAAATCTGGATTCATCACTCCATCAGACCTGTTGACACTGATCTTCAGTCCAGTTCTTGTGTAATTTGGCATTTCTCAGGATTTTCTCCCTGTTTCCCTTCTTTAAGAATGGCTTCTTGACAGCCACCCTTGAGATAATTTCTGATGATTCTTCAGTGAACGGTAGATGGATCAACTGAAGGGTCAGATGCATCTCTCAGTTCCTGTGTCAGGTCCTGTGCATTGTATAAAGGACTGCAGAACATGCTCTTTGTATGGCTCTTCACATCTTGTAATAAAATATGAAAATATTTGCCCTGAAAAAAATGCAGCTCCTAATTAACCTGAAAAAACAATCAGCTATGACACAGAAAGGTCTAAAAGCAGAGGGTTACAGTAAATATCAGAGGCCCGTGAACCTGCATAATCTTTTGCCACAACTCAACATAATGGCAGGTCATCTGAAAAAAACACGTTGTTGGCCAGTCAGATAAATGTAAACTGACCCAAGAGGGGCATGTTTGATCACGTAGTATATTACTGTAACACTGTAATTTTGGCTTTAACAGGGAGGAGATGAAGAGAAGATAATCTAGGAGAAATATGATTTCTCTTTCTGGCTCCCCGTTCCTGCCGCTGAGTTTTCAATCACCTGAAGGCTTTTCGGGGGAGCTTTTAAAAGAACTGTAAACTGAGGAAATACAGAAGTGCAGCCTAAAAGCAGCGAATGCATCGACTGGTTTTCCACCATCGCTTACACAGGATGTTCCCACACAGTGTGTTCCCAAAACAAGAAACACTCTACTGCAGCATTTGCACAGTGTTTCTTCCAGCAGGATGATCCAGATCAACAACTACAATTATAAGCTAATCTAAGATTTAACCCTGACCGACTGACTCATAAGGGACCGCTACTGCTACTGGGGAATTATGCACTAGAAACGCCTGACCTTTTTCTTTTTCTCTTCTTCTTCTGCTTTCTTTATTTTTTTTTTTTTTTTTACATTTTTCACCTTCACCATCACCTCCCTGGCTCCCCTGTTAGTCACACTCTACTGTTGCTCTTTTGATCACTCTTCTCTGCTTCTTCTTCTCTTTGTCTCCCCACCACCAACCCACCCTTCTGTTCAGCCCCGTTTCATTTCTTCTTTCCCTGCCTAACACCTCCAGCAACAGTCCTCGCCCTCGCCCCCACCCCACCCCACCCCCTCCATTTGCTGTGTCTCTCTCACCTTCTCGCTCGTTCTCACACTATCAGCTGAGGCATCTTGACAGATCAGGGGATATCCACACCTCAGCAGCTGTTCTCAAATACAGCGACAGGTGTGTCCATGCGTGTGTGCACCCACATTTGAGTGTGTAACACGCACATATGCACACACACACATTCACACGCTGATGAGCTAATGAAGAATTCATAAACGCCAAACTGGCACCCTGTAGTCATGGATACCAAAGGATGTATGAGACTGACTTTACTCGTTTTGACTCACAGTGAGTGAGTGCCTGTGTGTGTGTGCCTGTGTGTGTGTGTGTGCGTCTGCCTGTGTGTGTGTGTGTGTGTGTGTGTGTGCGTGAGTGCCACATGTCTTCGGCTAATAAAACAAAAGGTTGTCCAGCCTGAGAAATCGCTGGGTGGATTTAACTGACTTGTTTTAAGAGAATTTTTTTTTTTTAAAGAATGCATTAATAGGTAGGTGATGTTTGTGATGTTCAATATGTGCACTATTACAAACAAAGCCTGATGAAATATTATCGGCACGTGCAAACATCGTTGTTTGGATTTTTGTCTGCTTTTGATGAGACAGCAAAGTGAACAAAAGAGAACCTCCCCTCTGTCGATGAGAAATCGATGCAATAAGATGATTGTGCGTTAGTTCGCCGGTATAATCATGAAGAATACCAGCTTTAACAACGAGAACACAATGCCCGTCAAAGTCGCATCATTTTCCTCACTACACCCACACCAGTGCCTCTCTTTGATTGAAATGAACACAATGTTGTTTAGCAGTCTAATGCGCTAAACAAGAGTTCAGCATACACCAGCGCTATTGTGTGCTTGAAAATGTTTGGAAGAAAAGCGAATTTGCATCATTAGTGTGCCGAATTTGCATTTAAGAAATCGCTAGTTTGTTAGACTGTGGTTTCCCCCCTTGGGAGTTTTATGTTTGGCACTTTGTTTGCACTTCCTGATTAGTTTAATTTTCACTTCTTTATACTTTAACTTTCACTCACTGGTTACTCTTATGCACCAAAAACTACAGAACTTGGTCAGGTTTAGTAAAACAAATTTTTTTGCTTGAAGAATAAGCAGGCAATTTTCCTTCTAAAACCTAATAATACAATATAATATTATTATCCAACACATCTGCATGAGTCCTCTAAAACCTCTAGTCAGGTTTCTATGTAATGATGAGATTATCTTTGTACTAACTGAGTTGAGCCTCTCATGATGCAGTTTGAGCTAAAAGTTGAACAGTAGTTACATTAACTTTTAATTACAGTAACACAAAAAAGAGAGAAGACTACATGGGCTGGCAGAAGTATGAAAAAAATGAAATGCAGACGCTACCCTGGCAGATTAATGGCTTCCTTGTAATAACAGTATTTATCACTACAAGTAAACCAGATTTAGTCACACCGCAGTCTATATTACATTTTGGCTCATGTAAAAAATGCCTGCCCAAATCAACATGCTGTGTTTACGTGTAGACTCACTGGCCATGTTATTAGGCAATGCTTGTTAACTCAAATATTTAATCAGCCAATTATGTGGCAGTAACTCAGTGCATTTAGGCATGTAGACACTATAAAGCTAATGTGTTATTTGAGGCCTATTAGCCTAACTATTATATTGCCACCCTCCTAAAATAATGGCCTGATTCGTTTTTGTTTTTTTTTTCAAAACTGAACCAAATATTTAAAATATGACAATTTAGGCAAAAAATAAATAAATAAAATAAAATAATTAAAAAAGACTTGGGCCATTATTCTAGGAGGGTGATGACATGCAGGTATACAGAACAGCATCTCTGAATACACAACACATCCAACCTTGAAAGAGACGGGCTACAGCAGCAAAACCACTCCGGGTGTCACTCCTGTCAGCTACGGACAGGAAATTCAGGCAACAGTTCACACTGGGTCATCAAAACTGAGCAACAGAAGACTGGAAAAACTTTGCCTAGTCTGAAGAGTTTCAATTTCTGCTGCAAATTTTGAAGGTAGGGTCAGAATTTGGGGCAAACAACATGGAAGCACAGAGGCATCCAACCTTGTATCAATGGTTCAGGCTGCAGGTGTAATTGTGTGAGAGACAATTTAGTGGCACACTTTGGGCTCCTTAGTACCAGCTGAGCATCATTTAAACACCACAGCCTACCTGAGTATTGTTGCTGACCATGTCCGTCCCTTTATGACCACAGTGTACCCATCTTTTGATGCCTGCCTCCAGCAGGACAACACATCACGTTGCAAAGCTCAAATCATCTCAAACTGGTTTCTTGAACATGACAGTCAGTACACTGCAACAGAGCACCTTTGGGATGTGGTGTAATGGGAGATTCACATCAGGGATGTGCAGCAGCTGTGTGATGCTATCATGTCACTATGGGCCAAAATCTGTGAGGAATGTTTCCTGCAGCTTGTTGAATGTGTGCCCTGGAGAATTAAGGTAATTCTGGAGACCAAAGGGGGTCCACCCCAGTATTAGCAAGGTATATCTAATAAAGTGCTTGTTGAGTGTATTTACATGTTTACATGGCATAATGCTACCAAGTCCAACAATCACAGCTGGACATCAGTATTTGCTGTACTGTAAATGAAAACAGGCTGAACTTACATTTTACGTCATCTTGAGTCTGGTTTTTGGTTCTCCTTTAACACGTCCATAGAGTCTGCATGCAGTGTAACTCAGAAAATGTTTATTCACCATTTAACAGCTGTTCCCTTTACAACTGTGTACAGAATAAATGTTTTTTTGTGCCAGTGCAGGAGTAGCTGTAAAATGCTAAATGCATTTTTTTAAAGCCTGGCAAACACATCCTAAATAATTACTTCAGCTCTGCAAATGTTTTGTAAGGGAGGAAATGTAAAGGAATGAATGAGAAACATTTCTGTATTTGCACCACGGAGATTCATAAGGCTGAGTGAGGAAAAAAAAAAAGATGAAAGCGATTGCAGCAGTTTACAGCCTATTATACTTTTACTGGCTTATTTAAAACTACAAATGCTGAAAAAAAAAGATATAGTGCATTCATAAAATACACTTCTTGTGCTTTGCTACTCTCAGATCTGGGAATGTCACCTACTGTACAACATGAAAAGACTATAAAAAGCTTCCTGTTCTTGGGACAAAGGCCCAAACAGACACGGAGACTGAGAAACAGCTGCCACCCGTAACTACACCAGTCACACCTGAAACTGGGAAACAGGCAGCAATAACTGGGATACTACTGCTGTGTATAGCTCCTTCTCATCACCAGGGAGACATTCTAATAGAGAACAGGCAAGGGTCACCATGGCGATATAAATCACACCTGGCAACTGGGAGACAGTCGCCTTGACAACTAGCTTAATATGCACTCCCTGAACAGAGCGTGTGTTTGTGTGCACGCGTGTGTGTAGGAAATAGATGAAGCTCGCAGTGAGCAGAGACAGAGTGCACACAGGAGTCATGTTAGAGGTAAGGCTGAAAGAAACTGAAAAATACATCTGCAAAAATACAGAACCAGAAAACTTTATGACCGCTTTCACCTGCTGTACTTGTCGTGTGCCCACATAAGCACGCAGTCTTGTTTTGATCATCACACTGGCTTTCATCAAGTTCACTTCCTTAGCCTACATCTAAACATACTGTAAATTTAAGCTCAGACCATTTCCTCATACTAAAAAATCAATTATAAATTTATTATGCTTATTGAAACACCCTCATGCACGCCCTCACAACATGATTACTACAAGTACATGCGCTCATATTTGCATGCCTATTTTTGTGGGGACCCTTGTCGATATAATAGAGAAAATATGAGGAAGAGACACTCTATCAAAGTAGAGCTGCACCGACTGCAATTTAAAAAATCTGACCTGCTGAGTCTGATTTTCTTTTTAAGAACTGAGAACTTAATCTACCATCTAAATATATCTCCCAAAGTTAACCCAATAAAGTTTCTACATTGTTCAGCAGGGCCGTGAAAAGAGGAAACCTCAAATAGTTACATTTGAGAATTACTGGCCATTATATTAGCAGTGACACTGCATTGAAGGAAGCCAGAATGAGCCACAGACGTCACACAAAACAAAACGACCAAAGATGGCACCGCTGCTTCCACCAAAAGAGCCAGTCATCTGCTTATATAAACCAGGAAACCTATTAGTCAATCAGGTTGCACACATGTGACAGCAGAGGTTTAGCTTTGTTCTTAGTTTGCACCTAAACACAGCACTGTAACATCATGAAACTTGCAGGTGTAGAAAAAGCCTTTTATTTGGTGTCATGTCATCAAACTTTAAAAAAAAAAACACATCAGATTCCAAACATGCATTTTTATGTCTGAGTTACCAGTGGCATCTCTGTCCACTTTTATATAAATGAGGGGTCCTGTGAGGGCTGTAAACACGGCATCTGAGAGGCAAGACTTGCTTCTACAAGGACTTTCCTGGAGCTAGACCACTAAATACCCCACCCTCTAACCCAAAACCTATTCTAACCTCAACTGTAAACTAAATTTAAAAAAAAATGCAAGAAAAAAAGAAGAAGAAAAAAAGGCAAAATACACCTACCCTGCTGTCGGAGCTGGGAATCATGGCGTCGGTCATCCAAGAGCCAAAGCGGGATCCCGAGGCTCTCACAGTGATGGGGTTGCTAACTGCAGTCAGACGACCACAACCTGTTAACAAATGATGAACGTACCATGTAAGCTCTGCAGCGGAGATCCCGCCCTGGAATTAGAGTTTATGCATTCAGCAACTATATAGAGAAGATGATGGAGATGAGGCACCAGTTTGTGCTCATATTTTCTGGTTTGCAGTGAATAATGCTCGCTGTCAAGGTGACTTGGCCAGCTGGTTTACAAGCAGCCATCACCTGCCACTAGTCTTAAGTCATTTCAGCAGTGCTTCATGAAAACTTGAAAATGTGTTTACGCCCCGAGCATGAGTTTGAAAGAACAGCTTCTATTCCAATAACAGATAACTCAGAAGTACATATTTGAGAAAAAAAATATGTGTTTGAAGGGCATTTTAGTATTTTAGATAAATAACTTTACAATATTTTTGTTTTTATGTCAACTAAGTGAAATAGTGTTCTCACAGTGATACTCAAATTTTCTGACTATAAAACTTTTTAGATTTGGAAAGTGTAGTTTGATATTTCACTGAGAATTTTAATAGAGGCTTTTCAGCAGCTTGGATTAATATCAGTTATGATGGATTTCGACAGAGATAGCTGGTAAGATCAGAACCGATGTCAAAACATTCACGTAAATATCAAAACGCACTTCCACAGCAGCATCCACTTGTATGCTTTCTACAAACAGGCTCATTGTGTCCCAGCTTTTCAATTTTCATTTGCTTAAATAACCACAGTTCTTTTACCAGCCTCATGCCATCCTTTGCCAAGCTTTGTTGTTGGAGCACTCTCTGCTGCTCTTAAAGCAATACTTTGACATTTTGTGGAAAATATTTATTCAGTGCCTGGTGAAGAGTTAGATGAGAAAATCAATACCACTCTTATGTCTGTCCAGTAAATATGAAGCTACTGCCAGCAGCCTAGCTTAGCACAAAGAGGAAGCCGGGGACGTCCATCTGTTTCCCCCTATCTGTCTCTGCGTGTTACTGCCCGACTGCTCTGTGCCTTATATCTATTGAACAGACATCCTCAACGGACAACTCTCACCAAGTAAATAAAATAAGGATGCTTCCTAAAATGTTGATGTCCCTCTTTAATCCTAAACTCAATCCCTAATGCGTCTCACTAATGTTTTTAAATACGGCTGGTATTTCATGTGCTTTAGAGAAAGCTGCATATATCTAGAGTGGTAATTAAAACTCAGTTTACACTCCCCTGTTTCCCTTTGTTCCTATGACAGTTTGTCCTGTTCTCTTCTGAGTCAGGTATTCCAGCTATCTTCCTAATTGGTATTTCCAGTGTTATCTTTTTCCAGTTCAGATTTTCCTTATGTATATTTTTGTATGTGTATCCTTGTGTTCCCAGTATGACTGTAGCCTGGAGTTAATCTTTTCCTGCATGTTCTGTGTTTGGGGCCTCTTTGATCAGTTTCATTTAGTGAAAATGCTCTAGTTGGCTAGATGCTAGTTGGCACCCTGTGGTGGACCTAACTTTGTAAATTGACCCTGCTTTGAGTACGACCATGATGAAACTTGCTCCTATTTTCTGTTACAGCCTTCCTTCTTCCCTCCCTGTGGTGGATTTCCATGTTTTTTAAACTTCACTCCCCTGGATTATAACAATATCCTTCCTGTTTATAATAAAATTTTTATACAGCTATTTTTGCAGAGTGATGAGTCGTTGTTATAAATAAATCTTCGAGCGTACAAACCTGCGGAGTGCTCCTTTAAGCTGCCTGAACCTCCTGCGGTTCGTGTTCTTGACTTTCATGTTCAAATTACAAACCCGTGAGTTACTTTCAAAGGCAGCACAAGTCATACTTTTTATTACTTTCCTCCCAGCACATACCCAGTTTATTCATGCAGCTGTGTAGCCTAGTCTCCAGCAGTAAGACCCTCTGCTGAAGCTCCTCGTAGTCGTACGCTCCGATCTCTTCTTGGATGGCTGTCAGGACGATTGACAGGTTGAGCAGCTCCAGCCGTAAGGTGGCCAGCGTCTGCAGATCCAGTCTGTACTGCTCCACCACTGACAAGAGGGGCCGTAGCTGAGACATCTGGCCCTTTAACTCCTGCGAGCGCATTAAAGAAAATGAGAAAGATGAGTGAGAGAGGGGCAATGCTCTGATGTGGTTGAATTTGTAAGACCATCTGCAGTCATTATTTTTCTCTTTCAGTTATTGTAGCCTGGCGTAGTGCCACTCTTCCTTCACAGTCATTTATGTGTCCGGTCAGGGTGCCCTCTGAGGGTGAACCTCATCTCAGCATGTGTAACTGAGCAGGGTGATAGTTTTTTTTTTTTTTCTCATTGAGCTGATTACTCTCCCTGTTATCCATATTTTTTCATTGTGCTGCCTGCGACCTGTGAATGTATAAAGCGAGGAGAAAGGAGACGGGAGGTTTGAGGCCAAATTCAAATCTATTTTTTCAATGTCAAAACTGAGCACATGTACTTTCAGCCAAGTCTTGTGTCATAAGGCAGCCACCTGATGTACAGGACCTGTTGCTAATGAATTGTTCATTGGAGAAAAACTGAATGAACTGAAACATGTAAAGCTCGCTTTTTTTTTTTTGTATTATTTCAGAACAGTGTTCATTTTACTTGTTTAATTCTTTCTAAACATTTGGCAGCTGCTATGGTGCACATCATATTTAATTTCTGCCTCTGTCGTTGCATCTCTTAGCTCTCTGAGGAACCGACGTGAGCGAGGGAAGTGGAGAACCACGTTAACCGAATGGAAAGCACCCCCAGAACATGCTAGAGGGACTGCGCAATCCATCTGGCCCGAGAATGCTTCACAGTCCCACAGGAGGTGATGGAAGATGTGCTAGAAGAGAGTACGTCTGGGCAAGTCTTTGCTGGCAATGTGACCCAAATAAGGAGCATAAAATGGATGGAGGAATCTCTCTTTTTTCATTTGCACTGGATCATTTTGAGCCAGTACTGATGTCGAGGAGAGGATCTTATTTTTTTGTAATCATCTTAAATAAATCAGCATAAATATGGATCTTGCAGCAGGAGGAAAAAGCAATTTTTATTCACTACCTTTACGTCTCTGTTTTTAGC